>VRYO01002014.1:5312222-5333880 GCA_009812075.1 Sialia sialis | reverse complement strand
AAGATGCCTAAGTCTGAGACAGCATTACCCGTGACCCAATGGGGTGTTGTGGAACGTGTGGGAAGAGGCCAAGGGTGTGGTTTGACAGGACGAGAAAACACCTCCGAGGACAATTTCCAGGAAGCAAATTGCTTTCCATGTTTTCATTGTCTATAAATACCTCATGCACAAACATTTCCAAGTCTCCTTGGTAATTTAAGGGCCAGAATTTTTAACCACATTACACACGTAGATGACTTTTTTTTTCAGGACAACAGGATTGTTGTTTCCCTTTGCTTGGATGTCAGCAGCAGCTGAGATGCTGGATGTGGGAGCAGATGCTGCTGGCAAAACAGTCCCTGTACTTGGGAAGGGGCAACCTCTGCTTTCCTCCTCTCCCACCTCCTCCCCACAGCGAGGTGCCCTCCTGCCCCCCAGCCATCTCTGCTGGGCTGGGAGAGCCTCTCTCCCCTGGTCCTTGTCCTCACACCATGGTCAGAACCCGGAATCCTCTTCCCAAAGCACCAGTGGGGTACATGGCACCATTTGGGAATGGTCAGTTAGAAATTATACACAAAAAATATAAAATGTATATACAAGACAGCAATGTGCTAGGGCTGAGTTAGGGTTGTTGGCACCTAAAACTAAAGTAATTCAAGCTTCTGCTCCAGTGTGGATAGGCAAAGGCAATGTTTAGGCTTCCTGAAATAAAGACTGTTATTGCATATCCTATTGTGACATCCTGTGGTTGAACACAGTATTACAGATACTGTCAAATACTGTCTCGGCTGCATGATTGCAAAATATTAGACTGTGTGATCCGTGTAACTGACATCTGTATTACATGTTTAGTGTGGCCAGCTAGCTGTGATCTCCAAAAACTTCTCCAGAATGAGAAATGACACTGGTCCAAACATTATTATGGGATAGCAGATACTTGTTCTGTGCTCAACAGAAATTACATCTGGCCTTTCTTAGGAAAGGCCTATGGCTCAAGGTATTGACTGCCTAGATGCTGTCCTTGTGAAGGGCCACAAATCCACATTTCCTCCTCAGGCAGCATTCCCACTCCAAGGACTAAACTGTTCAAAGGGAAGAGACACAGCTGCAGCATCCCCAAGGTTGTACAAAGCACGCACACTAACTGCACTTATGCTCCCATCTCTGACAGTATCAGCAAAGATGGTTTTTCCCAGGTCAGGGAACTCAGCATCTGCTCTGCAAAGTGCTTCCCCTCCCACCTCAGCAGCATTGCAGGGGATTGAAGGGGCTGCAATTACCCTCCAGCTAGTCCTAAGCCAACCCTGCAGCCCAGAAGCCCCAGCATGCAGAGGAATGGCTCCAATGACACATGAAATTGAGGTCTTGACCCCCTGACACCATCAGAAAGCCTTGGCATTTTTCTCACAATTAGCTGGATGAGAGGTCTACTTAGATCCCATCTGGGGAATTAGCATTGTTCATTAACAGCACATTTCCATTTCATCAACCTATAATATTTCAGGCCTCAAGCTAAGCAGCTGGATACTCATGCAGTTTTAAAGAGCCAAGAGAGCTGATCAGGATAATAGATGGAGCATTATCTGCTATGACTTCACTTGTTTAAGCTTTTCAGGCAGACAGCAAGAGCAGCCTCCCTAAATGATGCTGTTTTGGCCTTATTCTCATTACACAAGACATGGTTAAATGCTGCTTTCTCTGGCTTCCTTTTCTCCCTGAAACCACAAAATATATCCCTGCAAATCTAGATTTCTGTCTAAAGGACAGTAAATGATGGAGAATTGTACTGCACATGACTCTGTCAGTACTAGCCTTCACAAAGGACCTTTATAAAAGATGGTTTGGCCAAGAGGAAGCTTCGCATTGATGTTGTTTGTCATGCAGAGCCAGAGCACTTCCAAAAGGATTGAGACATATGACAGTAGCTTGTATTTCAGATTTTCATTTTGGGAGATTCCTGGTTCAGGCATTGCATGACCTAAGCAAATCTAGCTGTATTTCATACCAACTGTAATCTTCTACCTACCATCATCAACTCACTTCCTACATCAAATTTTTCAGAGTATTAAAGTTCTTATTCCAAATATAGGAACAAATAATGTTGGCTTGGAAAGGGTAACTGTTTATTGAATACATACAAAATTATGATACAAAAATAAGTTAATTGCATAGAAATCTAAAGAGAGAGAAAAAAAATAACTTTAAAAGAAAGGTTTGATCCAGACGTGAAGATTCTCTGCTATCTGCACCTGAAAGACAAAATAATGCACTGTAAGGGTTACACAACTGGAACTTTCAGCCACATGGAGCTACAACACGCTAGGGAAGGGCTTGGGCCATTTATTTTAATTCAGGTGCTTTCCTCACTTATGACACACCATTTTTAGAGAACTTGGCCAAACCTCTCACTGAACAGGTGGGAGACCAACCTGCAGATACAATTTGGTGTCCTTGTGTCTATGGGGCCACTTTAATCACAACATTATAGAGAAGCAGTGATGTACCTATGCTGTCAGAGGCCCTCTATGGCACTTCCAACATCATTTACAGGTCAGCCACCAACTCTAGAGCACTCAGAGGTGTGACAGTGGCACTCCACACCGTGTGGACACCAGCCTAGTTTTGTTTTCTCCCTGCAGCTGATACCTGTTGTGCTGACGATTCCCATTAGATGGCACTCCAGTTGCTCCCGGGGACTTGAAGGTGGAATGAGATGCTCTCATCAGAGCTGCATATCTACAAACAAACACAGCCAGGCTCAGCACCTATGCACTCTGTATTTTCACTCTTCCATCCAGTTTAATCATCTGCCTCTGTCACACAAATCTCACAGTCCTACTGCACAGAACAGTCAAGATATGTCTGCCTGCAAGAGACAGATTTTTTTTAATAGCATTAAGTTCAAACTTGGCTCATCAGGGTATTGATTATTCTTGGTTACTTCAAAGTGCTGGGCAGAGCTTTAGGATTCTAGTGTGTAGACCCAAACCCCAAAGGGTGCTTGAGTTGGCCAGTGCCGATTCTCAGTTAGGAGAGACTGACACAGGTAAGCTTGAAAATTCAGGAAAGCATTTGACAAACTTTTTGTCTTGGCTCAGAAATTAGGGCTGACATTTCAGAAATTCAGCCTGAGATACAAGAGGAAATCATGGCTATTTTATTGACATGATCAGTAATTTCCAGAATTCCCTGTGTGTCCAAGCTCCCCATCACCCCTTGATACCAGCCCTGAGATCTCTCTTGAGCTGAAGCATCACAAATTCAGCTCACCCTGCCTTGGAGATGGGCTGGCTGCTCCCTTTGCAGTCGTGATCCAGAGGATGCCGATGTTTTATGCAGAAGCTGCCACCACATTGTTCACAAACCAACTTCATCATCTCTTTCCTTTTGCAGCCTGGCTTTAGGCATTTGTTTGTGAAGATCTGAGTAAGAGACGACAGCAAGTTGGCAACGTTTGCTTTCTGTGAGCCATGACCAAGCTGAAGCACAAATGTTCAAGCAGCCTTAGAGCCAAGATGAAACAAAGCAGTTTTGACACATTCTTTTGTCAGAAGGTCCAACTTCACCAGGATTAGGAAGGCAGCTTAGACTGCAGTAAGTTTTCTTACCTTCTGCTTGTGCTGTGCTGGATTGTATTTGCAGTCCTTATCTATGTGGGCTCCAACCACGATATCTGGGATTTCTCCCTTCTGCACTGGGATAGGCGTGTTACAGAGGGGACACACCGGGACCTTCACATTCTAAAAACACACAGCACAGATCAGCATCACAGCATTGAAGAATTGCTTAGATTGAAATAGATAATCAAGTCCAACCATTTCAAGTCCAGCCCTGTTTTTGTGTCCTTCCACTTCTCTTACCCATAGATAATGGAAGTTTATTCCTGAATGTTTCATGTTCCCATTTAATAATGCTTTTAAAGATGCACATCACAACAGTAACTGCAAATCACCCTCCAAAAACCACAGAGATATGCTTTGCCAAACCAATTTGTAGCAACATATTTGCTAAGTTGACTTTAAATATCCTTTTGGCTTTTCTGGAATTACAGCTTTTAAATACTTCAAAGCTCAAGTACAGGCCAGAAATCAAAGTTTGGACCCACTTGTTCTATTTATTTCTTCTGCAGTTTCATGTTTGTTGTTCTTCAACTTACAGGACTTGGACTGTAGAAAATTTTAGACCATAATATATTACTTGAAATATAAAGCACTCCTCTCTGGGAAAATGCACCCTAAGTGAAAAAGCCTAGAATTTAGCGGTTCTGACCTCTGAAATGTCATGTTTCTAGAGATTTGAAATCCAAATATATCATTAATTTGCATCCTGAGGTTCTCCCATCCACTTTTATTGAAACCAGAGCAGCCCTTGTAAATGACTTAGCAATTCTGCAGGGTGAATTATGACTCACATCATACAGAACTCACTTTCTTGTAGGCAGAGCTGCACTTGTGGTCATCGTAACGGATGTGATCTTTACAGAAGACTTCCCCACACGCATCGCATTTCAGAGGAAGGAAATCTGGGAGAAGACAAAAAACCACATTTTTATGGAGCAAAGCTAACAACTCAAGGGGAATTCACAAAAGACTACAAATAAATCCTAAAGCAGCTTTTGCCGAGTCGCAGTCCAATTATCCCCGTAGAGATTAGATCACTCTTGACAAATATTAAAACTAAAAGAACAAGAGTGGTAAGTTTTCCTCCTTTTACCTGCAGTGTAAGACAAACACAAGCTATAAGCACCTCAGGAGCTCCTCAAAAGCAGAAACCTTAGCGAGCAACTAGTCAAGGCAGCTCGGGGGACAGGAGCGGCCCCGGCACACGCTCCGTGCCAGCCCAACGGGGTCCGCTCCGAGCCCACGCTTACCCAGCTGCTTGCAGGAGCGCTCGGAGCAGTGCTCGCCCAGCCACGGCAGCTCCATGGCACAGCTCGCCCGGGGACAGCCACACAAGCCCGAATGCCAGGACGGGCGCGGCCGCCGCGCCTTTATCGGCTCCCGGTGCTGACTCAGCGCGGACACTGCTGAGTCACGCTCCCGCCGCGCGGCCGCCCCGTGACGTCACGATCGTCTAGTGACATCATTAACGCCGGAGCCAATGGCGCGCCCCCGCGTGCGCGCCAGCGGCCAATGGGAGGCCGAGGGGCGGCTGAGTCACGGCCGGGGGCGGGGCTTGGGAGTGGAAATGGGAATGGGGATAAGGATGGAAATAGGAATAAGGGTGGAGATGGGCACTGGGGTGGGAAAAGGCCTGGGGAAACGGGGCAAGGGTGATGCCTTACGTTTTACCTTTCGTATTGCCCAGATTCTGTGCTAGTGTGTGTCTCTGAACTCGTATAAAGTGTCAGCAAGTTCTCCTCACAGGTCAGTCACACAAAACAATCCTTCTGCAGCCCAAGAACCAAGGACACCATTGCAGCTTCAGGCCAAAAAGTGCAAACAACAGCAAACTGAGGAGAGCAGTCTGGGAGGATGGGACAGCATAACCTGGAGCTGTAATTGGACAATTAACCCCCATAGGTAAATGGACCAAAATTTACAAAAGTGTGAAAACTCATGATTCGGGGTTTATCTTGGGTCCACCTTGGGTGGAGCCACTGCTGGGCTCTTGTACTGCCCAAGGTATATCCTTTGAAGGCTTTTTTATAAATACCTTCTTTATTCCTTTAATCCTGTCTAGCCTCTGTTCTAGGTAACCTCTTTAGGCACCAAGGGCATGGAGATGAGTTCAGGGTGGAGGTGACAGGGGTTGGTAATGAAGACAAGGGCTCTCCAGCTTCCCCAGGGAATCCCATCCACAGCACACAAACATTCCTGCTGCTGTGCATTCCCTGTGGTGCAGGCTCCCAGAGGGATGAGAGGGCAGGGCTGTTATGGCCATGGGACATGTGGGAGAATGACACAGTAAAACCCATGTCAGACTGAGATCATTGGAGTGCCTCAGCCCTTTGCCACTGCCATTGGTGTTTCAGTTCTTCATCATGGCTTCAGCTGCTGCACCATCCCTCTTGTGGGATTGTGATGCTTAGACTGTGTTACTTACCTCAAAATAAACCAGAGAGTTTGGTGAGAGAGGGTGTTCTCATCACAGCAGGCTGATCCTCAGGGTCCTGCTGCTGGACTTCAGCATGGCCTAAGCTGGTTCAGGGTGGGCAAGGTGTATTGGGCTGCAACTGGTTTGAGTGGATTGTGCTAACTGGTTTGGACGGACACGCCTCAGCTGCAGCTGTGGGTTTGTGCAAGTTGACCAGAAACTTTCCCAGTTGGTCTCTGTTTTTAAATGCTGGTCTCACTTTGACAAGGTACCTTGAGATCAAGGTGTATTTTAGAAATGTTGGTCTTTGGAGGTGTGTCACAATGCTGGCTCTGTATAGAGCAGAGGAGGACTATTGATTTCATGACATTTGCTACAGGATTGAGAAATGACAAAGTGTTGTTCTGCCCCTGCTCTTCCCAGAAAACACCTGACTCGGGTGTAGTGCATGACTCACATGCAGAGTGGGGCCATGAGGTCAAAGGGGAGGTTTGGGATTGCATGTGCTGACTTCCTGCACAGGCCACTTTGTGCTGTTGGACTCCAGGAGTGGCGTGTGCCACTCCTCCACCTTCACGTCACCCACCAGCGTGGCACTCATGTGACTCTGCTGTGGTGCCAGCTAACAGCCAACCCACTTGGAGCACTTCCCACAGCTCAGTCCTGCTGGATTCAATGATACCATGTCATCAGCCAGACACTCTGCCCATCCTTCAACTAATTTTCTCCCACAAACCCATAAAATTACCAAATCTCCTCCTCCTTATTCCACAGAGCAGCTGTGCTGACAGAGCATTGATTCTGCCACAGGTCTTTGATTTGTGAAGAATAAACTCTGATTTCAGCTCCTCCACTCTGACATTTGTTGCATGGGGTCTTCTGGGACAGCTGTGCCACATCTGTGCAGGGAACACCCAAAACCCACCTGGGACACCCAGAGTAGGGCACTCTCCCCCATTTCTGTTGTTCTTCTGACTTGGTTGGTTCTGGCAGTTTGAGACAGGTGAATTTTAAAATTGAAGAGGAAACAGCAAAAATTATCCAAATACAAATAGTAAGAGAAAGTCAGTTTATCCAAGGTACTTCAAGAGCACGGGTCTATTATGTATCAGCTTCCTTGTATGATTTACACAACTCAAAAACTTGGAAGGTGCAAAAAAACCCTCGTCCTGCTCAGCTTGAAGGCTGATTTTTTTTCCCTACAAAGCACCTACCCAGTGCTTGAGAGGAGTGGGACCCCCCATGATCTCCCCAGAAAGGCTTGCCGAAAAACAGTGGGGTAAGCTAAGCAGAGAGGAAGAGCTTGGTGTCTTCCCTGGCTGGCTGAGAGTGCCCTGCAGACTGGAGAGCTGCTGCCAAAGGGATCGTGTTTTATGGTGGAGAAGGGAGGAGTTTGCTTGTGGATAACAACAGAAATGGCTCTGCGCAGATTAGACACTCTTAAGGAAGACTGTAAATCCCAAGTCTGGAAACCCACATAGTACAGGCAGCCGTCTTAATAGAAACGAGGATTAGAAATTAGCTGAGGTCTTTAGTGATATTTTTAGAAGGTTGCTCCTGACAGGTTAGGCTGCTGAGAACCAGAAGAAAGTGCCAAACCCTGTATTACTTGGGAAAGGATCACACAGTGCAGTGTGTGATTAGAGGCTGGCTAGCTTAGCGACAAAGGGGATAGGTGGGTTAGGGCTGATTCGGGAGGAATTAGCAAGGGAAATTGCTTGAGAAGCAGAATTTGATTAGGGGCAGCCAACATGGATTTGTGAAAGGAAAGCTATGTGTAACTAACTTGCTGGAGTCTGGGGGAGGCACCATTCCCCAGCAGCCTGTGGAGTGTTAGTTTTATATAACTGATCTGCAAAGGGAATGCCTGGCCCCTCTGCCACCAGGATACGGACACTGGATGGGATGGATGGCAATCACCTCCCTCCCTTACATCTGTGTGGACTCTCTGCCTCCTGTTTCCCTGTCCATCCCTTCTAATTCCTTTCTGGTTTTTATGGGAGGAGGCCTATTGCTTTTTCCCATGTCCCATGCTCTTCTCTTTGTCTTTTCCTTCCTCTCCCTCCAGTCCATGGGATTGCCTCTTGTTGGGGTATTAAACATCACTATCCACCCCACCACACCAGCATTGTCTGCCTTAGGACCCACATTGCATCCTAAAGGGGGATAAAACTCTTCATGGGACAGCAGAACACTTACTTGTCCAACCTCACTGCAGCTACAGGGATGTGTTCCCATCCTGTCTCTCAGGGGAGGGTCTGTCCCCTTTCCACCCTGGGTTGTGACAGCACAGAGATGCCCATGGCTAAGACAGCCAGATATATCCACCTCCTCTCTGCCTTGTGTGCACCAAACTCCTCCCAACCCATCCAGAAGACACAGATGAGTCCCTTGTCCCTGGTGTCCCCAAGGCCACCTCGTTGCCTAAGGCCACCAGCATCCTGCTTGCTGCTCCAGCTGCAGAGCCACTGCTGTGCCATTAACATTTGGGTGACTCCAGTTCTCATTTGCCTTTTCTAACCCCAACATCCTGCTTTTCAGCTCATAATTTCATACCAGGCTCTTAAAACTGGATTTTATTTTTATTGCAATGACCCTGTGGTGCTGCCAGATCCCTCTGTGGAGGAGACATGACATCTCCATTACACAGCTCAGATAAGTGTCTTAAAGAGACCACACACAAAGGAACCTAACGGTACCTATTTTTATTCGGTTTATTACAGGAGGGGAAGGAAAGCAGTCCGACCTCCCCACAGGATACTCCGTTAACAGCGGCAGACAGAGAGGAGAGATCTGTGGAGGCGGATCAGTTTTCCAAGAATATTAGCTACTGCTGCTCTAAAATTAGAGTCTAGGGAGAGCAGACAGGTTGACATAATTGAAAGGGCTGTCTTATGGGATGACATAGTTAAACGAGTCCATGATCAGCTTTAGAGTGACAGCTCAGCGACTTCTTCTAATCCTCAAAGGAGCACTGAGTTGCAAGGCTGTGATTTAACTAGTCCTGGATCTTATCTGGTGATGATGTCAATATTATTAGAACCCACTTCTAAAGAGATGCCTCCAAAATCACTGTACATGAACCGACTGGCGTTACAGGCACGATTCTCCTGCAGCTTCACCCTGCTAAGCCCATGGTTGATACAAACACCCCTCTGCTGCCCTTCTTACATACCTGGCTCTGTCCCCGTGGGCTGGGCTACAGGGGCAGGCCCAGAAACAGGATTAAGAACCTCATTTCAGGAAGGAGCTGAAAAATGTCCTTCAGCTGCCCATTTTATTCAACATAATTTAATAGCAAACACCAACTAACAAAGTTAGAGGTGAAATATAATAGCAGGAACCCCATAAAAAGTAACCTAATCTGTAAGATAAATAGACAACACTTTAGCCTGGGGAGATAGCAAATAAAAGAGAAATATGAGCAGAGCCACTCTCAATTCATAACTAACTTTAAAGAGAAATAATGAAGATGAGTTCTCCAACTTTTAATGCCCTAAGAGTCTTCTCCACAAAAGAATTAAAAAGCATTTTTAATGTTTTCCTCACACACTGTACGTCCCCAGCCAAACGTCCTGGATCATTCCCACACAAGGAGGCATCCATCAGAAAGGGAAATGATGTGGAAAAACCCTACTGCAATTCCAAATGGAGCAGGAGACACCAGGGTGGTGGAGACTCTTGGTTGCCTTCAGTGGCCACCTCCCCCTGCCTTTTTTCGGGTGCACAACTCGGAGCACCTGCTGCCTTCATGGTGGCATGAATCTGACATTTTTTATTTTAAGGGGTTTTAGCCTTTTTTTTTTGTCAGTGCCTACTTTAACTTCAAAGGCTGGGATTTTCCAAGCAGCCTACTGCATTTAGGCACCTAAATCCCATTGAGTTTCAAGTGTGTATCAGCCCTTAGGCTCCTTGGAAAATCCTTGCTAAGTGCCTAAGGGCTCAGTGGCAGCGCCTGTTCTGCTGCTGGATTTACACGGACACCATTGTACCAGCAGGAGCTCACCTCTTCAGCAGAACAGTCTCTTGTTTAAGAACCTCTTCCTAAATTATGAAATAAACTAGAAAGGACCACCTCTGAGGGCTTATTTTTGGTGATACAGGCCTTTAAAGAATGTTATATCATATCCTTGGGTTATACAAAAAACCCTTTGGCTGTGTCAGCTGAACTTCAGAGACAAAATGCTCCTAGTTCCAGTTCTTGGCCCTCTAGGGAAAAATCTCATATTTGGTGTTTTAAAGGTAAACCCCACCATATCTGCCACTGACCGATACCAACTATATCTCCAACCAGGAAGGATCTGTACAGGAGGAACAAAAAATCAGCAGAATTAATCCATTTGCTTTGCTGTTTGGGAATGCCCCAACTCAAAAGGAAAGGACACAGAGAGCAGTCAAGCTGGCAGTGGGATGGGTACCTCTGAAAAGGCTGTCTCAAAGGGTGGGAATCATTCCAACAGCCTCTCTAATAGTAGAGAGAAAATAAATCCCTTATCATGTGATTTCTGGTCACTGATCAAACTCTAATGTCTTACCTAGCAGAAAAAGATTCAGGATCTCCATGGCAGATTTCCTGGAATAACGATAGTCTTTTTGTTGAGTCCATACTGCAAACAGCGTGACAGAACCCAGTCCAGCTCTAGTGAGCCCTAAATTTCCTAGGCACTACCACAATGGCATCTATTAGCAAGGGAAGTTAGACCCCAGGTACTCCTTATTCATTGCATTGCTGGTTCTGAATTAGTGTTTCACTAAAAGCCAAGGCTCTATTCCATAAGTATTTCAGCTCGTGATGATTTAGCAACAGTGCCAAAGCCCAGCATTGTCTTTAATATTCTTATTTTTATCTAGATTAATGAAGCCATCTTTCTTCCAGTTTTGTAGCACTAAGAACAAAACCTGATGTCTCATAAGTGGGTTTTGGTTTGTACTGTCACCACAGGAGGGGACCAAACCTGTTTTTGGTACAGATGGGTGGGTCTTCTGCAGGTCAGCAGGGGAGGATGGGCAGAGGGTTCCTGGAAGAGCTTGGGAGCCAAAAGAAAACGGATCCAGGGAGGAAGAGCAGGACAGGGGAGAAGGACCCCTTAGCTCATGAATCCCATAGTGGGCAGAGAGCCCCTAGGAAATCATCTCCAGAAGTGACAACTCTGATTTGGGTCATACCTGCTCTACAGACAATACTGGGACTAGGGGGCAGGACAAGAATTTTGGCTGTTCTGCTGTTTTCCCCCACCCATCCATCCCAAACACCCATTTACTGGTGGCCCTTACCAGCCCGCGGTGCAGCCACCGCCTTGGAGGAGCAGCAGCCCTGGCAGGTGATGGAGCCCCCGCCGGGTGATGCTCCCGTTGGGAAGATGACCATGCCACAAGGACAGGGACGTGTGGCACTCGGAGCCGCGTGCCACGAGGTGGCACCATGTCCCTGCTAACCCGCACGGCGGGGTCACCTCTGCGGCCAGCAGCTGCTGCTGCGCCCTGCTCACCTCCAAAATCCTGCCTCTGACACCTTGGGCCTGAGCTGGTCACTGTCCTTTACCCAGGGGAAGCTGAGCCTGGGGTGATGGATAACCCAGCCAGAGCCTGATGTCCTTCCCATGCAACAGAGGGACAGCACAGAGAGACTGCAACACCCAAAACCAGAATATACTGGCCCTTACCCAGCTGCAGCTCCATTTCCACCAACTGGGAAAGACAGAAAATCCTTCTCTTATACTGAGGAATCACCTTGTCTTCCCTTTTATAGCTCTGAAATCTCCTTTCTGTTAGACTCAGCTGAGGAAGGAGGCGATGCCCTGTCCCATGGAACAGGAGTGAGACACCTGTGAGAGCCCCCTGCATCTCCCGAGGAAATTTGGTCAGCCTACAATGCAGGCACGAGTTTTGCAGAGTTGTGATGCCATCTCCCACTGGCTGCAGCTCTCCTCAGGGTGTCCCGGGCTCCTGTCCCTGCCAGCACAGTAATTTGTTGGCACTGGGAGAGATGTGAGTGTCACAGTGATGGCTGTGCCTGGATGGTGTGTCTGACCTGGTGGTGTGCACTGACTCTGCCCCCACCCTCCAGGGACCTGCAGGCAGGAGAGCTCATTTCTCACACAGAGTTTGGTCATCAAATCATGGAATTCTTTGGGTTGGAAAAGACCTTTAAGCTCATCAGGTCCAACCATGAACCCAGCACTAAGCCATGCCCATAAGTCAGTGATAAAAGGAAAGCTGTGCACCAGTATATTTTCCCTGAAATATCAAATATTTTGCATTATTTTGACATACTAAGAGGGATTCAGGTGAGCCTATATCCCTGAAGAACTTCAAACTCCATACCTTGGCATATTCAGATCACCTGCATCTTAGAAGCACCAGTGCAGCCCCAAACCCAAGGAACTTTCCTAGCATCTGGTTAGTGTCTTGATTTGGCTCCTGAGCTCCTAAATGCTGAGTTTCCTCAGTCTAACCCAGTGTTTCAGCAAAGCCCTGCAGTTTAATGCCCTGTTCTTCTCAGGGGGTTCACCCTCAGGATGTGTCTGTCCCCACCACACTGCCTGAGCTCTGCTGACACAAACCTAATGCTGGCATCTGTGGGGCTGGCTGCTCTGGTGCTCCACAGAAAACAAGGTGACTGCTGCACCCAAGTCTGCTTTAGGGAAGGAAACACAAGAGCAAGGCATTGGGATATGTTAAATGAAAATTCCCCCATGGATGAGGGGTTTTGCACTTGCTGAGGAAGCTCCAGCAGCTCCTCCTGCTCTTGCTTTAGAACATGGAGCAAACAGCCAAAAAACCCTGTGCTTCTTTTGGAAGAGGAAGCAGAGGGAGCAGCTCAAAGGGAGCTCTGGTGCCTGGGCTCGCTGTCCCTGGCAGTGCGCTCAGAGCAGTAATAGAGCGCCTGGAAATACCTGCATTATTCCTGACACAATGCTCTGCGGCTGAACAATGCATTTGCCAATTCAATTTATTCAAACAAGTTCCTTGGGAAGACAGCAAAGCAAATCCAGGTGGCAATTACCGAATTCAGACTCTGCCCTGAACTCAGGGAAACAAAGGGGCAAGATATGAGAGAAATAGCAAGTTCTGCTGGAAATCCCACAACAGCAGAATCCTAAGAGCTTTTAATCATGTGCTTGCTGGCATTCAGCTGAAAAACCCCTGTGTCATTCTGCAAGGAGACAGAGCAGTGTTGCAATTGCTGTGCTGTAGCACTTAGCACTTTGGAATATCTTTGCTGTGGAAATTAAAGGCTGGTTTGTTTTCTTTTGAAAGCCCAGCAGTACTTGGGCTCCACGGCCCGTTGCAGTGACATGTCATTGAAGAATAAGTGCATTCAGGAGCTCCCAGGACTGACAGTGCTGCCAATCCCTGTTGTTGCACTCTGTCAGGCAGGATGGAGGCTGCCTGCAGGCTCAGATGAACCATCAAACCGGTTCAGAGCTTGGTTAAACAGCTTTAGCAATGTGCTGAGCTTCATCACATCCCAATCCCCCTTCCCCAGAACATCAGCAGGGACTCGAGCCCATAGCCCAAGGCTGGTCCCTGTGTCCAGGATACAGCTCCAAGAGCAGCCTCCTGGATGGCTGGAGGGAGAGAAAAACCTGCCAGGAACCTCTGCTTGGGGTGTGCAAGAAGGAAATTTCTGTTGCAGACACACACGTACAGGAAATTTCCTCTCAGCAGACCCTGCAAACCATACACCTCAGCTTCCCACACCCCATTCACAATTGGGGCTGAGCCCCCCGGGTCATGCTTCATCTCCCCATCCCACTCCATCCCTCACAGCTGTAGCCACTGTCCCAGGAAAGCGGTTACACCAGGGATGAATTTGGCCCCAGATGTAGAATTAGGTTAAGCCAAAAGGTGGCAGCATCTTATTCAGTATCGATTTTGCATGAATATTTCTTCTATTAGCCATTTTTCTTTCTAATCATAGAATGTAAGTTTGTAAATTACAAAGGTGGGGAGTAAATGTATTGCAACCTCTGGCAAATTGATATTTTTGCAGCAGCAGTAAACTTTTTCTGATGACAGATAATTGAAGGGAGCAAGCGTCAGATAAAATTCATAAAGATTTGGACCTACTGGAACAAGACAAATGATATTTAATGTTCAGAGTTATAAAGTAATTACCCTGGGCTGCAATATAATAAATAAAGACACAATAAATGGAGTTTGGCTGACCAGGTGCCTTGGAGGTAGCACTGTGCAGGGCCCTGTGGCAGCAGGAGGATGGAGAGGTGGCAGCTCCCTCAGCACAGGGGAGTGAATCAGGTTGGTGTCTCCCCCAGAAATGCCCTTTCTCAGGGGGAGAAAGGAGGAGCTGCTTCCCATGCCTGCAGCAGAGCCCTGCATCCCCAACCCCACATGCTGGGTGCTGAGAGAGCAATCATCACCCACAGCCCTCCTGCATTTCCAAAGGCAGAGGAGCCTTTGGGTGCCCAGCTCAGGAGGAGCCTGGTGCAAGTTCTCCAGCAAACCCACAGCCTCTCGTTCTCCCACCCCAGCCAGCAGACACTGATCTCTTCCTTCAGCCACCAGGAGGGCAGCTAGCAGCTTAAAAAGAGGAGGGTGACCTTCTTCCTGAGCTGGTCACTGTCCTTTACCCAGGAGAAACTGAGCCTGGGGTGAAGGCATCCCAGCCAGAGCCTGATGTCCTTCCCATGCAACAGCAGCACAGCTCAGAGGGACAGCACAGAGAGACTGCAACACCCAAAACCAGAATATACTGACCCTTACCCAGCTGCAACTCCATTTCCACCGGCTGGGAAAGACCATAAGATCCTTCTCTTATTCTGGGGAGCCACCCTTTTATAGCCTTGTGATGGACCCTTCACCTGGATACCTTCATTGCATGTAGCACCTCTCTGTGCTGGGCACATCCAGACCTCACACACAAGAAACAAAAATAAATAAATTAATAAATAAATAAAATAAAGGTTGCAGAGCCGTAGCCTAATTAATGTATTTATTGTTTTTCCAAGGCAGGATGTCTGTGCAAGCTTCCCTGGCAGAATAAGTGCATCACTAAAACGCTTTTAATGCAGGCAGCAGCAGTGGCTGCTTGGCAGCACATGCCAAGTGCCCCAATGGTCAGGATGAAAACATGCTCAAGCACACGCCGAGCTGGGAGGTCCCAACCCAGCCCTTCTTCAGGGCTCCTCAAACACCATCTCGGAGCAGCTGCTGGCAAGTCATGAGCCAACAGCAGGCCTTGTTTCTGCTCCACCAGCAGTTCTCTACTGCTAATGTGCCTCTGCCCCTTTGAAGAAGTTGCTTAGAAATTCAGCAGCAATTATGCAAGCTTTAGTATTAAAAAATGCACGTGGATCTGAAAGCAAATATGAAGCTGCTGCTGCTGTAACGCTAGCTTTAAGCTGTCTACGGTCCCTAGAAATTCTCAGTGGGATGTTTGAGAAGGATGTATATGTGTTGACAACATTAAATGATCCATGGCTCAAGGACAGAATTGAAACCATACATCTACTTCATACAGGCACTGATCACTGGGAGAGTGTTTTTCTTAAACTAACCACGGAAGGGCAGGCACCTCGTCCTCCCCACAAAGGCAGGGGTGGCTCGGGGAACAGAAGTTGCACACACGCTCCTGCCACATCCCAGTGTGTGACACAGCTCCAGTGAAAAGGGAGAGACACATGGACGCCATCAGCAGGAGAAATGCTGTTGCGGCTGCACCATCTTGGAGGGAAATTGAGCATGTCACTTCAGTGCATCACCCTCTTCTCATCACCTCCCAAGGAGGCAGCGCCGCTCGCACACAGCCGTGCAACATCTGGCGGGAGGGCCAGGAGGGGCAGGACGCTGCGGGATCCACTGGGGTGAAGATCTGCCTGTTGTGCAGCACGAGCCCCAGAGCACAGCCAGGGATGCCCCTGTGCCACCCTGGCCCTGCAGCAGGAGCAGAGCCCCCAGCAGCGAGTGCTGAAAGCTCCTGGAAGCTGTAGCCTCTCCTAGGCATGAAATTCTCAAGGACAAGGAAAAACTGGCAGACAACGGGGAGGATTAGGTGGTTCCCCAAGGAACGCAAGAAACGCTGCAAGATTGTGTTGTTGCCCATTTCAGTGGGGTGATTAGGCGGTATTTGATGCTGGGAGGATGATTTCTATTAGGCAATTTTGCAAGCCT
Organism: Sialia sialis; assembly: GCA_009812075.1. NCBI lineage: Eukaryota > Metazoa > Chordata > Aves > Passeriformes > Turdidae > Sialia > Sialia sialis. The sequence goes on along the minus strand of VRYO01002014.1, from coordinate 5,317,731 downwards.
TAGCCCAGCTATTAACTGTGGGTGGTGGGAAGTTGTGTTTGCCTGGATGCAACAAAACCAGACTCGTCCAGACTGCGGTGCCCAAAATCCAGCAGCCTGCCCCAGTGAAGCACTCTCCTTGCTCTCCCTCCCAAAGCTGGTTGCTGGTGCTTTCTGCTTCTTGCTGCTTTGTAGCACACTGCTGTGAGCTTGCTTGGGGAAAACCTCCCTCCCTGGCTGTCCTGCTACTCCAACCCCGTCTCCCTGGTCCCTGACTCAGGTACTGGCTTCCATCATTTCAACTATTACCAAACTAAAGGGTATTTCTTTGCTCCCTTGTTTATGCAGAATGTTTATTTAATGGGCTGGCCAGCTTCAATTAGGTCTATGATTACTCACAGATGACAGCTCCAGAATAACAATGTTTACTCCCAAACTCCAGCTCCAAGTATAACCTGTGATATATTTAAGGAGAAGGTATAAAACCATTAATGTTGAAATAGCTCTACCTATGGGAGTGAAGTTCCTCTAACAGCTGGTGACGAGGTGAAAATGTATTGGGGTTATCAGCCCCTTCACCCAGATGTTTAGTTACCCTACTGAAAACCTTACGTGGTTGAGTTGTCCAGATGTCTTTGCCTTGTTGCTGACATGTAGAACTCCTTACTACAGGATCTGTATTGTCTAAAATAAAGTTTAATAGCTGTAAGTGCATTTTCATTTCTTCATGAAGCGTTGGGGCTGGTGGCTGGAAGTGAAATGCAGCATCTTTGGGTCAGATGTCCCCCTACGACGCTTGGGTACACTGGCAGGAAGATATGTCACAAAAGGAATATCCAAAGCTCTCGTCTCAGTGTAGTTTTACTTCTCAGGAAATGCCAGTGAGAGTTCCTGGTCTCCATGGCTCTGGAAATGGCATTTTTCGAGCCCAGAGTCTGTCTTTGTGAGAGGCCCAGCCTGGCTGCCCCTACAATTTTGGTACCCAAGCCTTCAGCTGGATGAGAGTTGGAATGCTCAGGAGTGAGGAGAGGGGGCTCTGGGGTGGCTCAGAGGCAGAGCATGGGTGTCCCCCATCCCACCACCCACTGTCCATCCAAGGGGGCTGGACTGGCAGTGCAGAGCAGTCCCAAGGAGAGTCCTACCTCTCCTGCAGTATCTGATAGCAAAACAGCTTCCCTACATCCCCATGGGTTAATCAGCTGCTTGGAGACTAATTAGCGCCAAATGCTCTTATCAAGAAGACACAGCTGGGTGCAAAGCCAGGCACAGCCATGGCTGGGATGTCCACACCCTGTCCAGGACACAGCCTGGTCCTTCCCTGAGCCCTCCAGACCAGTGGTGATGACCCCAGTCTGGCCATCACCCTGGAGAGGGAATTGGCAGCAGAGGTTTAGGAGGGATAGGAAATTTCCTGGCTTTAATTCACTGAACTCTTTTGTTTCAACCACATTTAATATCTTAGAAATTACGAGTCACAGGGACCTGGGTGAGCCGAAGGAGAAGGCGTGATCTGTGAGGCCAATTAAGAGGCCGATGGCACATAGTGAAACGGGAGCCCCTCGGGGGAGGCCAAGGTTACATAAATAAGTGTGTGAAGGAGCTGCACTGAATCTGCAGACACTCAGCCACTAGTGATGCCCCTTTGAATCTGGGAAAATTAAATATAAATAATAAATGTTTAACCACACGGCAAATAAATACAATGAGGCACCTTTAAAAATTATACTAATAAACAGCAAGATGTTGTCCTTCTGCCCAGGGTGGCTGAGCATCTTCTGCATACTGGAGACAAAGAGCACAAAAGAGGGGGTTGTGTTTGGGAGGGCCTGCTCAGCTGGGTTGTCTTCACCCCCAGTCTACCATCCCTGGGTAGAACCCCAGGACAGCAAGGAATAAAACACCTAGCAAAACTGGGAATAAAATAGTGCCATGCTCAGCCAGTGAATGTCAGGATCTCCAGACCAGAAGCTGCTCACCTCTGCCTGTGCGATCCTAATAGGCTTTTTCTGGGCGCCTGGGAGCAGGATTAGGGTTTGGTTCTCAGAGGAGCAGCCCAGAGGTTCCTCATGATGTTACAAATGTTCAACGAGAGCTGCGAGGTCCCCAGAATTGCTCTGTATCAGCACTCACTTTACAATAAGAGCTCTGCTTCTTGGCTTCCCTGGTTTTACTGCTTTCTTGGAAGAAGGGGAAAAATGAAATGGAGATATAAAAAATAAAGGGGTCATTTATAGTTAAGCACATTAGGATGGGAGTGAGAGAATAAAGCAGTGAGAATGGCTCAGCTGAAGCCTACAGGGACTTGTTCTCTGGTACTGGCACGGTCTTTACTAGGTCGCTTGAACCCTTTGCACTCTGCTGCAGAGCTCAGACCTGGGCTATATATCAGCAGACTTGCCGTGGTGTGCAGTGGAAAAGCCTGTGAGTATCCTCAGACCTGCTCATGCCAGGAGTTACAGTCCATGGTGACTTTTGTAGGTGACCAAGGCGACCAGCCCAAGCCTGGGGGTGCTGGGTGGTGCAGCAGAAGATGAGGGTTAAGTGTGGATCAGTTCCCTTTCCTGTGATGTAATTTCATTTCTCCCCAATGTCTGCAGGGAAGGAGCAGGGCAAAAGACCTTCCTTTCTGTGATTATACATTCCTGGGCAGTTTAATTATAGCCTTTGTCTACTTAAACACTTGCACAATAAACCCACAGAGAGCTGCCATCCCACTGCACTGCACTTAGTTACTGATTTCTCTTCTTCCCAGCCCCTGAGATTTGGTTTCCCATTTAGCAGAGGCCACTGGAGCCAGGCTCTGTGGGGCTACCCTGGCTGTCACCAGGGAGCAAAATGTGTCCCTCAAGTCAGTTTGGCTCAGTGGAGGCTGACACTGGTATTTGGGTTTCTTTAGACCCGTGGGCTCTGATCACATCTGGTTTTGATGAGCCCCCATGTCTGTACTGAGCCCCCACATCTCTGCAGTCTCTAATTGCTTCAGATTTCCACTCAGGAGTGACTGCTCCTGCTCATGGCAAAATCCAGGTCCTGGATATGCCACCACATGTAGGAAGCACCTAATTCCAGTGACAAATGTAGCACCCAGAGCTCAGCGCTGTTTTTGACACACGAGCACAGACATAAATATTCCCCAGCCTTTACATCCTTTCTCCATTTTAACTCATGGCTTCATTAGACTAATTTGTTTCCAGGTTGGAGGATGAATAATGAGCCTCAGCCTGTGGATGCATAATTAAATTTTGATAGTGAATGTTTTTATCTAACCTTGTTTTCATTATTATCCTCAGTACTTGAATTACAAGGTAGAGATTTAGGGCTGCAGGTTTGCCTTCACATTAAGCCTGTACACCAGTGAGAGGTGTGACAGTGGTCTGCCACCTCCCAGGACAATGTCCAGCAGTGACACCACGAGTGTCATTTCAGTCAGGTCTAATCATCAGGGATGTTCAGGGAAAGAGAAACAGTTAATGACAGAATGTTTTTTATCCCCTACCACAGTCAGTACAACACACAATCCCTGTCCATGTGGGGTCTGTACACTGCTCCACAGCTGGGTGGCACATCCTGATGGCAAGGGTCACCTGGAGCGTCTTGGTGGGACACCTTGGTGGGACACACAGTCCTGCTGTATTTCCAAATGTGTCCAAAATCCATCTGGGTTTTTGGGCATGCAGTTAGCTTTGTTTCCACAGTTATATGTCTGCAGATTCCCCTGCCTGTCCCTGTCCCGCTGTGACTTGCAAGTGCCTCCTCAGCATTATTTGGCCATTAAGGTCCCTGTGCCCTGGGTCTCCCTGCTCACTGATGATTTTCTCCAGCCTTCCCATTTTTCTTTTCAGCACTGCAGTTTCCATCCGGCTTTTCCACTGATCTTTGTGGCCTCTCCCTGCTCCCACCATGGTCAAGAGGGTTTTCCATAGGTGGTACCTAAAGGATGCCTCTGGGCTGAGGTGGGGAACAGAGCACATCTCAATGGATGGGAGCCGGAGCGATGCAAGGAGCCCGAGCAGGTACTTAGTACAAATGTTAATGGCGTCATTGTTTATATTGTAGGATTGGAAAGGGTCTCCTGGGTCATCTGGGGCATTGCCGTTCAGTAACTTAGTCCGTATTCAAGCTATCCCAAGGGTATTTTCAGTCGATTCATGAATCCTTTTAGGAATTCGGGCCAACGACCTCCGTCAGCAAACGATTCTTTTGGCTAATTGACTTCACTTTCTGCATGCCCTGTTTTAATACTGCCTTTAAAGTTTGAGGCTTTTTCTTCCTCTCTCAGTGTCATCCACTGCTCAGTTTCAGCAGCTCTGTTTTCCTATCCCTTCCTCTTTATCTGCACTACAGTTGATTCCACAGTGAAGTCCCCGAGCTGACAGAGCCCCTTCACCTGCAGGGCTGAGATGGTCTCCACCAGCAGGTGGACAAGGTGGCAAGGGTGGGAGAGGACACCAAGGTCACCTTTACCCACATAAACCTCCAGCAGCAGAGCTGGGAACGGTGATGGGGGCAGGCTGGCTCTCAGCTGCCATCCTGCTGGCTCCAGGTGAGCAGCTGTTTGAAGGGTCCTCATTTTCCTTGATGTCTTCAGCTTCAGATAATATCAAAATAACAGCAGAGAGTGAAGGAAAAGAGAAAGAGGAGAATTAAACAGACAAACTTTTCTTGGTCATTATTATTTGACTTTGATCCACTACTCTGTGTCATGTCATCACTGCGTTGTTATTTTCAAGAGCAGATTTTGAGAATGTTGTGGGGAGATTTTGGGGGGACAAGGTTGAAGGAAAGGCAAGGGGCTGCTACCAGTCCACATCTCCCAGCTGGAGAGGTCACTGCCCAGGATCCCTTTCCCTGCTGGATTGAGTGGTTGGTCCCTACTCAGCTCCATCAGAATGAGCTGAAGTTAAACACAAAGCTTTTGCTGATCTGACTCAATCCTTTCAGCGTGGGTCAGGGAGCATCCTCAGCAGCACACACGGGTGTAACCTCCACCATGGGACAGCACAGGGCGATGGCACTTCTACTGGCACTGCTCCTCAGTGTTCTCCATCCATCTTCTTCTCCATCTTCTCTAGTTTTGGGAACAGTGAATTCTCATCTTCCTGTGATGCACAGCTTTGATGCAGCTGTGAACTTAGCAGAGGGTTCACCCTGAGCTAACTGGGCAGACTGGAGCTTGAATGACCGACATGAATCCTTGGCATCAGCCAGGCAGTGTTTCTTTTAAATAAATTATGCAAAAGTGCAAGCTTCAGAAGACTTTTTTTTTTCTCTAGGAAAACTACATTTTAGGGAAAAAATAACTGTAAACCCAAGATGGTTAGATTTGATGAAGTCAGCAAAGCTGTAGCCAGGATGAAGATCATACTCTCCACATCAGTCTCCAATTCATCATCAGAGCCAGTTGGTAAATATTTGCTTCTTCTAGTGATCAGCTGAAAGGTTCCTTCATTCCCACAATACTACTATCTTTGCAAATTGCTTTTATTATAGTGAAAAGCAAAAACCTAAATCCTGACTGTTTTTAATTGAA
>VRYO01002014.1:5249540-5290328 GCA_009812075.1 Sialia sialis | reverse complement strand
CCCGGGACTCCTCTGTGCCCCCCACCCTGCCAGTCCCCGGTGCTCAGCGCCCGGTCCCTCCGCTCCGGCGGGGTCCCTCAAACCGCGAGGGAAATGTCTCCTGTCCTGACCTGGGCCACAGAAAGTTGTTCCAAGAGGGACTGGCTCCAAGGGATACCTGCCAGAGCGGGGGTCCCCGGGCAGCAAGCCCTGACCCACGGGCTGGCTGCTCTCCCTTTGCCTATCCCCCTCCCATAACAGCGGCCACTCCACCATCAGCCCCCCACTCTTTGCCCCTGCATTTCTCCCCCCATCAAGATGCAGCTCCACATGCGCAGCCCTATAGATACTCGGGCAAATAAATAAATAAATAAACCCCAGCCTCCTATTTTTATGAGCCATTTAACTCCAAAATAGACCTCCAGTATCTAGTCCCCGCGCTGGATTTCCATATCCAGTCACTCAGCCCTGCTTATCTTCATGTATGGCTGCCTCATGTTTAACACACAATTACATTTTCTCCCTCCAATTCCATTACAAATGGAATCGGGGAGGCATTGTTTGAAGAAATGTACTGCTTCAGTTCTAGTTATGTCGTACAATGCACGGAACAGTGGAAAAAATCTAGACACCAAAGAGTCAACACACACAGACGCACACAGAGCCCGGCTCCAAGCCGAGCCTGCATCTTTATTTACCCCAAACTGCTGCCCAGCAGTGGGGCCGGCCAGAGAAAAGGGGCCCGAACAGAGATAACCAAGCGATGGGAAGTTAATTAATTGCATTAAACTATTGACTAACTACCTAGCTCGATCTTAATTCATTTAGAGAATATTAAAATCTGAGGAACAATAATAAAATTGATGCCGATTCCCAGCGGAAGGAGATGACCAGCAAATTGGATACTTTTCTTAATCTGGCGTAAATAATAACATGTCTGTTCCCACTCCCTCTCAGGCCAATTCCCCTATCATTTATTCCAGGCTCAAAAGCCTGCTTCCATAATTGATATCAGTTACTCAATGAGTGCTTCTTGCCTTTGTTCTCGTTATCCATTATAATTACAAAGTTCAGCCCGGGCCGGGCGGTGCGGACGGAGCCCTGGAGGGGCTGCCGAGCCCCGGCCCCTCCCAGGACACAGCCGGAGTGGGGACTCGGGGAAGGACGGGATGCTGGAAGAGGGAACAATCCGGGAAAGCCGGCTCAGATCCCCCTGGAAGCGGCTCATGGCAGCGATTTGGAGCTCTGGGTGCCGGGGGTCTCACCCGGCCCCCTCCGTCCAGCTCCCCACTTTTCCCGGCCGAGCCGCCGCGCCTGGCTCCGCTCGGCTCAGATATTGCTATTTCGTTATTTATTCACTTATTTATTCATTTATAAAGTGTTTACTTAGCTCGGTGCAGATGTAACATCTCATTTACAGGTTGGCCCCGGGGCAGAGAAACAATTGGCAACAGAGGAGGAAGGGGGAAAAAAGAAAGAAAAAAAAAAAAAGAAAGAGAGAGAAAAATAAAAAATGTTAAAAAAAGGAACTCGGGAGAGTAAGGAGGGAGAGCAGAGGGAAGGGGAGCTGTCTCCTGCCGCAGGGGAGCACTGGCTCCCTCCGTTCACCCCCACGGGGCAGGGACCGTCTGCGTAAGGACCGTGGGGACATCGCTCTCCCGGAGAAACTGAGGCACGGGGATGTCGCTGAGGGACAAGGGGTGGCTGTGCCCTCCAGGAAGGCACCGGGTGGCGGACGAGGGAAGCCCTGCCAGCGCCCGTCGGGAGTAGCATCAATCACATCCCCTCCCCGCTACCCGGCAGCGCTTCTGTCCGTCCTTGCCGCCTGGGCTCCGGCAGAGCGCATGGACATTGTTTCTCGGGAGGCTTTTGGGGGAATTCCTGCTTTCCCCGCCGCTCCCCGAGGCAGCGGCTGGGGTGGGGGTCGCGGCAGAGGCGGGGCTCGAACCCGCGGCCCCAGCAGGGCCGCGCCCCCCGGCCCCGCGCATCCCTTCACACGCGCTGACGGGCGGCAGCTGCTGATTGTTTAAACGAGGAGCCGGTTGCCTAGCAACCCATAGGAGGCTCATTACCGAAGCCACAGTGATTAACAAAAAAGGGTATGAAAGTAAAATGGATTAATTATTTAATTAACTAATTGATGATCAACTTCTTTTTAATTATTCACTTAATTAAAGAAGTGTAACTACAACACTGCCCTTATCAAGTGTGTTGATATACTGACAAGATTTCAAAGACAAAAAGAAAAAGAAGAAGAAAGGGGGAAAAAATTTCTTCCCCGCTACAGGCCCTGCGGATCTGAACCAGGAGCCACATGCAACACCTTGGGACGCCCTGCCCAAAGTTCAGGTGTGGCCCCAAAACTTTCCTGTGAAGGGCTGGGGTGAGAGCTTCCCTCTCAGAAGGAGCAGCACCATCACTACGAGTTATATGTGTTTCCTGCTGCCAGGCTTCAGAGCATAAATCCAGCCAGGCTGTGCTTCAAGGAAGAGTTATGGAGGCCTTGCTGCCTCTTAAATCCGGGTTGATCTTTTCCTCTTAACTAGACAATGGTTCAGCTGCATCTGGTCAGACCCACCAAGAGAGTTATGGATGGCTGCAAAAGTCTCTGCCTTTTTCCCAGGCTAAAAAGTTTGGCTAGGACTGGAGCAAAGGACCTTTCCTAAAGGTGACTAAGGTGTGCAAAGGAACTGGGGACATCCCAGCCTGACATCTGTCAGTGGAGAGTGCTGAGCATCAGGGTGGTACTCGTGCACCAGGATAACGCTGGTTTTCATTGGTAGGGAGTTTTAGCAGCAGGGAGCAGTGGGAAGGAGTGCAGGGAGTCCTTCCCTGGCACCCCACGGAGCTGTCTGCCTGCTTAGGGATCCTGTCCCCAAGCTGTGCTCCGAGTCAGCAATAACAAGTCAGTGATTTTGCTTCCCAACGCGTTGGGCTCCTTTGCTCTGCCCAGCAAGTGTCTGGCTCTCCCTGTGTCACACTAATTTTGTTTCAGCTTTTTTGAAGTAAACAGTGCAGCTTGTCGAAAACATTCACCTCTCTTGATTAATTTACCCCTAATGACAAAGATGGCTCTGTAATCAGCAGGTAAATGCGGGGAGTGAAATCCGCCCGGTTTTCCCTGTTAGCATGGCTGATGAGGGAGAGGGGGGCTGGTGCCGAGCCGAGGGGAGGACGGTGCTGCAGGGACTCAATTGATTCTATTTACCCGTCCAAGGTGTGATTGGATTTATTGTCAGCATGAAGAAGACAAACAGATCACCTCTGCTTGGCAGAGTATTGGCAAGTCCGAGATCTCCTGAAGGAAGGGAAACTTGGGGGAGGTGGGCTTGTTTTTTTTAAACCTCTTCTGAAGTGTTTCTCCTCTGTTCACAGGGCTTTGGAGCTCACCCAAATAAACCCAGAGGTGATGGAACTTTAGTCTCTCCATGCTTGGGAGAGGGGCTGGAGGTAACAGGACACAGTGGTTGGTACAGCCAGGTAGAGCTCTGAATATCTCAGCAACACAAACCACGAGCACTCTGTGGTCACAGGGATGTGACCTGTGATGGAATCAGGCTGCGTGCTGGGGTGTTTTCCCTAGGAGACACTGAAAGGACTCTGGAGAGGTTGGAAGGTTGAAAAATGGAAGAGAAGGGTTCTCCTATGTTCATTGAAGGAGAAAAACTCCCAGTGTCAGGCAGGCAGACGGAAAGGCAGGTCTGTCTGAGACAAGACAGTAGGAGGATGGACAAGGCAGTCTAACTTCTCCCTCAGCAGTTCTTTGTGACTCCACTGGCTTTTAAAAACATAAACCAAACCTTCCCCTCCATTTAATTCTTGTACCTAATCCCCTAACTCTCTTAATTAAGCAGAGGGAAGTTTAAATTGTTCTGACCATCTTTGGGGGGATTATATATTTCAATCATCATTATGGTATGGCTATTTGTGATACCACGAGATAGATAGGTATATCCATTGTATAATCAGGCATACAAATTATAATCCCCCCAAAGAGATTTAATAACAATTTAAAATACTGGCTACTGGACATAGGGCATCAGCAGATTAGAAATGAATGTGAATGGGGGGTTCATTCAAGGACTCTGGATGCTTTATGCTCCGAGCCTCTGTCCTACAGCTCTCCCTCCTGGCATTAGGACCACAGTGGGTGAGGAGGAAGGGGCTTCGTCCCTGGGGTCCCTCCCATGCAGCAGCATCTTGCATGGATGCATCACCCTGTCTGCAGATGGAGCTCAGGGTGAGATGGACGTGCTGAGTCCCAGGAGCATCCTCATCCTCCTGACCAGCTTCAGTCCCTTGGGATGCCCTGATGGTCTCATTACCTCCACTGGAAGCTGTGGATGTGCATCTGAGGGCAGGATGTGGTCTGATGCTGTCTCATTTTCCTGGAGCTGTACACGGGGGTCCCCACTGACATTAGAGGGAGCTGCTGAAGCATATCGAGAGGAGAGGAGATGCTGCGAGTGCTCACTCTCGCAGCAAAACTGCTCAGGGGTGTCTCTGTAACTGTGAAATCAGGCCTTTTGAAAGCGTGGATTATTGAGTGACTAGATCTAGCCAGCTCCTTTAGGGCCATTAGTCCTCATATGCACTTGGTTATTTTACACTGAAAGCATACAGGGGAGATTATGTCATTTTTAGGGTAGGGGGGAGAAGAAACAGCAGTTTTTCTGTGTCTTAGGAGTAAGTGAAAATAACTGTTTGAAACCTACTTAAACAGAAAAAGACAAATGTGTAAGAAGTAAAACCACCTTCTGACTTGACAGAAAGAATATTGCAGGCTAAAATCTAACTCAGTGAATTTTTGTAGCCTGAGTTTGGATGGTAAAGAACTTGAAAACTCATGGCTTCAGTAGAACAACAGGACAGAAAACTCTTCAAAGCTCTGCTGGGGAAAAACTGAATCCAAACAAATGGGCTTGGCAGGCATCATCCTTTGCAGAAAGGCCAGTCCAGCTGAAAAACTGATTTCTTGCTCTGTTCTTAAAGAAAAACATGGAGATCCTATTTTCTGCTTCATCAAATTAGCAGAAACATTATTGTCGCTTTGTGCCTCTGGTACAGACAGGGAGGGCTGTGTGACAGCTGAGGAGACCCCCACTCCTGGGTTTATGGGGGGTACAGGGCTCCTGCCATCCATCTGCAGCAGGGCAGGGCCAGGAAGGGTTTGGGTTTGAGTCAGAGCATCTGGAGGTGACAGAGAGAGCTGGGTGAGGGAAGGGCTGATGGCTTTGCCTGTTAGCAGCAGTGCAGCAAACTTCCATCCGTGTTTGATAACACCACAGCCGTGCAGGAAACAGCTGAACAGTTGTCTGACACAGCAAGGGATCTTGCTGACGATGAACCTTGCTGGAGAAAGCATTCCCTCAATGTGTCCCCAGTTCCTTACCTAGCTTCCAGAGTTGCAGTTTTTGAAAGGTTTGGGTGTGGTTTTTCTAACACCTTATTGAGGTGTGACCCCCTTGCCAGCCCTGTGCTGTTGGTCCCTCAAAAGGGCAGATGTGGATTCCTGGCACTGGAGGGCTGGGTGGCTGCTCTGAGGTCCCCAGCCCTTGAGTGCTGGCTGTCACTTAGGGATGAACATGATTCAGTCCTGGGAAACACTAAAAACCCCAAATAAAATAGATAATTTTGAACACACCCCTAGGGTGAGCTCCACAGACTCCCGCAGGTGGGGACTGATGCTCTTAACCCAACCCAGCAGTGCCAAGTGTTTTATGGGGGGTCACCCAGGCCTGGCTTTGCTAGGAGGGAAAGGGCCTGGCCTTGGGCTCTTTGTCAGGAAGGGAGGCTGAACCCAGTCCCTACAGCTCTCCCAAGACCCCAGATTTGCTTTTCCTTCACCACAATGACTGCAAGGCCAGTATTTCTTTTCCTGCAGGAGGGTCTCACACAGACCCTCCTGTCTGTGAGCAGGGTGTGGTGTTTGCCCTGGTGTTAGAGAACCTGTTTCACAGAGAGAAAGTGCCAGGAGCGGGGAACAGTGCTTCCAAGGGATCAGATGCCCTGTGAGGAGCAGGGTACACCCTGGGGACAATTTGGGGCTGTTGGTGTTGGCTGTGCTGCAGCCCTGCCCTCTCACTCTCTGCCTTTAAATCACCTCCAGCTTTCCTGGTTCTGTGGGCTCATCTTCCCTCCTCAGGAACCTCTACATCAAAGCTGTGCAGGGAAAAATACACTGCTAACTTCTTTAAACAATCCTGGGCGTTTTGATTACAGGATCTGGCAACTACTTTTCCTGAGCTCGTGAACTTCTTGGAAAATCTCCAGGGAGTTTCTCTCTGGGGGAACTTTATATTTTCTTGCTGATTTTAAAAAGTCTACCGATAACGCCACATGAGACTTTTTTTTTTTAAGCACCAAACTCTTGATGGATGCTGGGTTTGTAGGAGCTGTAAATGTAAATTGTTTTTCTTCTGGCCACTTATGTTTTATTTGAAACGTACAAAATCTGAGTGTGTAGTTCCTGAGAGCTGGCCTAGAGAACAGCAGCACTCCCAAGTAGTTTGTCTCCTATCAAATGGCATTAATAATTTAGTCTCTAATTAAAAGTGAGGTCAAACAATGAAAAATGACTGAGCTAAATGGTTACGCTGTGATGTATTAAAGTGCCTGGTGGGTTTTAATGGATGGAAGGAGCGTTGTTGTTTGTTTATGTACAAAGCACTTTCAGTCAAAGACTGTAGGAGTCCCAAGGAAATGTATTTAACTAATATCTTTTACAGGTTACTGAGTCAATGTCTTAAAGAGACAATTTTTGCACACCTTTTATATCCTTCAAATTGCTCAGCTACTTGTAAAACAGCTTCTCTTAATGACAAAGGGAGGAAAAAAAACTGCTTTGATGCCTCTCAGGCTGGTTCATCAGTTAATGTTAACACTCAGAAATATCTAAGGGGATTTAAGACATCGTGGAGGAGGCATTTTGAAGGGATCTTTATTTTATGTTCTGGAAGATGCCCTGGGTGTCTGTTCCCAGTGTGCTGGTGGCTGCTACTGCCCTGGGTGATTTTGGGAAAGTACCTGCCATTAGTTTGATTACTTTATTTATCAGCAGCCTTGCCCAGAAGCTAACCCTGTACTGAACAGCACCATGCTGTCCCAGCAGCTGCTCTTCCAAAGAAAAATGGGGAAGAGAAGATTTCAGCTCTCTGTGTGTAGGGAGGGAACCTGAGAGCAGGTCCCAGGAATAAAGCATGATACAGCAAGCAGATATTGAACCCTTTGTTGTGGCTCTTGCCAAAACCAGGGATGACCAGAGTGTCCAGCAAGGGCCTCACCCACCTGGCCAGCATTCCCACCACACCATGCTGGGGTGCACCTGCTTGTTCAAGGCAAATTGTGCAACATCCTGTCAGTGGGAGAGACCTGACTTCATGGAAGTGAGGACAGGTTGCCCACTGTGGTCATGAATGTATAATTTTGTAGATTCTCTGTGTCGTTTAGGTGGAAATTTGGAATTTTGTATTTCTGGCCCAAAGTCAGGGCACAAGGAATGGCAAGAATATAGAAATGTATGCATGTCTGGGATGCTCCACTGGGAACCTTGGCTTCTGTTTCCAGGGCCTCAGGGTTAAGGCATTGCCTCCTCTATAGACCTGCCCTTGTGGTTTTGCAGACACCTTTACAGAAGGCTGAAGTAGAAGGTGATGATTTGTCTTGCTCATGGTAAGCAAACTCAGGGTATTCCACCAGATGAGGAGCCAGAGGTGCTTTGTGCTGTCCAAGCACAACAGGAGAAACACTTCTGCTCATCAAGGCTAGAAGTGGAGGTTGGGTTAAGCATGGACCCAAGGAGCTCACCTTTCTTTGGAGTACACTGTGCAACCAAAAAACTAGGAAACTCTGAGTCCCTGCTCCTAAATATTTAGCCTTTATTTATTTACATTCTTAGCTGACAATCTTTATATAAAAAGACAGGAAGTTGGAGTTTTGCACCTATTTAATTTAACACCACTTAACTCCTGGCACAGGCCCAATATGTCTCCATTAAGAGGAGACTTTGCAAAAATTGTCCCAATTAAGCAGCAGTGTTGCGATTTGCTGTTGTTAGGCTAAACTGGTTCCCTGGGAGATGTCCTAATGAGGTATCCATCTTGATTAAGTGCAGACCCGTGAAGTGCTTCCCAATTAAAGGACAGACTATGCACGTATATTCTCAAAAATTTTATTATTTATTTTTTTTAGAAATAGTTATTTGTGGAATCTCCTCTGGGGCGCACTTCCCCACGGACAAGGACAGTGTTTGCTCTGATGTGGGATGGTGCTGATCAGGCCCATCACAAGTGGTCATGGACTGGCAGCACCCAGGTTTGTGTCTAGCTCTCCAAAGTCAGAGCAGCTAGAGGAGAAGGTCCTCTAGCTAGTGGAGGAGAGCCCAGGCAGATGCAGGTGTCATTCCTCCACATCTGTCCAGCTCTTGTATCATGGGTTCATGGTGGGCTTACATTGGGGGATTGCCAAACCCCTTGTTCTCTGTTTCTAAAACAGGGAGAAAGTGCTGGAGCCAGGAGACAAGTGGTGGGAAGGACTCAGGTATTGGTTTTGTGGACAAATTGGGCATGTGGCCATGGTGGAATGGAAGGGGAAGCACCTTCCCTCTCTCCATCCCCCTGCTGAAGCTGCTGAGGGGCTCAGTAGGAGGGCAGGGGGTGACTTGCAATGGGAAATTCCCTCTGGTTTTAAGGAGAAACCTTAAACTCCAGACTCCAACATTTCCCCATGAGGATGGTGCAGCCCTGACACAGCATCCCAGACAGGCTGTGGGGATTTTGAAAAACCTGCTCTAGGTTTGAAGCTAACCTTGCTTGGGGCAGGAGGTTGGGGCAGGGACCTCCAGAAGTCCCTGCATGCAGGGCTGGGGTTTAAATGGGCTCCACCAGAGCCCTGCAGAGCTGCCCACAAACCACTGGGGTGGAAATCAGGGAGAAAAGCAGTGCTGTAAAACCCTGTGTGGGGTTTGGAGAAGAGAAAAAAAACCACCTGCAAGTGAGTTTCTTCTCCAAGAAGTAAGAGCCTCACTTCTTCCCCTTCAATAACTTCCACTTTAGTTTAAACCAACAAATGTCCATTTTTCAAGTGTTAATATTCACCCAATGTCCAGAGGACATTCCTTGAAAGTTATTTATAACAAGACTTTTTTTTTTTTATTCCACGGAAACAGTGTTCTCCTTCCATATTTCTTTTGTGCTACAGAATTACCAATCAAGTGTTTTGGAGTAATTTTAAATACAATTATAAGGAATGTGATTAGGACAAATGCAAAAGAAGTTAAACATAATCAATTCCTCAGTGCTGCCTTGTGGTTTACATTTTAGTATCGTTTAAGGGGATTTGCGCCAACCTTTTGTAGTAGATTAAAGGCAGATATTTTGTTTGTTACAATCAAACCTATGATTTTGGTTTTATAAATTTTTAAAATATTAATTATAGTTTGAAAAGTACATGGAGGTGAATACATTAACTAGTTTCCTGCTTAGATGGCAACTATTTGGTGTTTGGCATTAGATTAGCAAGGAGCAGGTTGGGAATTTTAATCCACCTTGTTAAGTTATTAAATTTTCTTTATTTACATACAGATCTCACTTTCATTAACATTGTAACAGGTGGTCATTAACAATTTATCATTTGCTAGGCAGAAACAAAAAGAGATTTTGCTACCAAGTTTTCTCTACTGAGTGTCTCAATTATGCTGCATTGCAAGACTAAAACAATTACAAATACTGTTTTACAACAACACTCAAAACTTGGGCCCATGTGGAAAAATCAGTAAACCTTGAAAATTTCACAGTTTGTATTTTCACTCTGTGTAATTACATCAACAAAGCTTCTTTTAATTTCAAAAAGGGGGATATTTTTACTTTAAAATATCTGCTACATTAAAAATATTTGGGTTGAAGAAAGTATGGACCCCTTATTCCATCCTACTTATTTACAATTTCGGTGAAGACTAATAGAATTTTAATATGATCTGTAATCACACTAAAAACTGTAGTTCAAAATTCCTGAGCATCACTTCAGAGCTATTGAATAGCCCTGGATCTAATTAGCATAATCATTTGCAGAGCCCTTGGAGTCCTATTTTCACAACCTTTTTATATTCTGAAAACAGGGGGTTTATAGTTCCTTTTCATTTTTTTGGCATAGGAGAAGGACATGGCACAATTCCTTCTCCTTCCCTCCTCCCCTGCTCCCTCCTCCTTCCCCTTCTCTGCTCCCCCCAGGCTGCTCGTGCCACCCCCAGAGCAAACCCTGGCCTCACTGCACCACCCCAAAGCCTTGGAGACAGCTGGAGGCACTGGAAAGCTTTTCTCCTTCTCCTAAAAATAATGTGATGATAAACCCATCTCTGTTTTTAGCATCGCCTGTTGGTTTTGGAAGGAGCTGAAGCCTCCAGCAGCGCTTTCGGCGCAGCCGCCTCTCCCCCATCCCTGCATCTCCAGGAGCTGCTCTTCTCTTGGCAGCCAAGGGCTCGCTCTCACAAGGTGGTTTGTTCTGGCAAGGCATCTAAATAGCTGTGGTTCTGGCACCACTCTCTGCTTTGCAGGATAGAGTCCTCATTTGAGCCTCTTGTCATTTGCGAGATTTCCAGCAATGCTGGTGCCTTTGTGATGATCCATAACACATGGGTGATTTAGAGGCATTCCTCCTGCTTCCAGCTCCTGCTACACCCAGGAATTCAAACCCCACTTTAGGATGGCTTTTCCCCAGCGGTATTTGAATTGCCATCAGTTGGTTTGGTGCATAACTCAGGCTGCAAGAAGCTCCTGCAGGATCATGTTTTATTCCACATAAAATGGCTTTGATGCTCTTGGAGGACACAGAGAGCTCCAGAATGGCTCTTGAATTGACTGATGCTGCCTCTGTGTGTGGTGAAAATAACCTTCATGTTACACTTGATTTTTTTTTTTTTTTAAATCTGTTTAGGTAAGAAAGGATTATGGAGACATTACAATTCTTAAGCAGATCCAGCTACCAGATCGTCACTGTCCATTTCATCCCCTTTGCTCTCCTGAATTGTGATTAGGTGAAGGTTTAAAAACAGCCATCACAAGTCACCTCAAGTTCACAAATCAGCACCCTAAACCCCTTCACTGTCATTTCTGTTCTATTTCAAATAGTTTCCATCAGAACTGGGGGATCTCAGTTGCCCACCAAGGCTCTCTCTATCAGCATTACCTTCAAGAACAAAAGACACAAAAAAATCACCCCTGGAAAATCCAGTGCCACCAGGCTGGTTTGGTGAGCTCTCATGTCCACTCACAAACATGATCAAACTCTTTGGCTTCCCCTTCAAAACACATTTTATGTGTGTGTGGTGATCTTGGTTTTAATGTTCATTTTGCCCCTGGCAGTTTGTCTTTGCAGCTCACTGGAGCCCAGTGACTGGTTTTCAGTGCATTTCTGGACTGTCAGTTTGTTCCAAGCTGCAAAGTGATTCTCCTTCTGTAATTTGAGGACTTTTATGAATTGAACATCAAAGAAGTCTGTGAGTCCCGCTCTGTCTCTCAAGACTGATTCCTGCAATTAGAGTTTCCCTAAATCCTTTTAAATTTATCATTGCTTTCACAAATCCAAGGCACAAAGTGCTGGATTCCTGAGCTGTTTTATTTCCTTGCTCTGCACTTTGTGTCTAAGTGTCAAGGGCTGGGACAGTGATTTCTGGCTTCAGTGGGAGCTGATTGTTTGCTTCCACATCTGGACCAACATGTGAGGGCTTAGAGGAACCAGCAGTGAGAGTCCAGCCTTGGGTAGGAATATCTTGAAGGACATTTGGAAAGCTCCAAACCTGCATCCTCATTCTGTTTGTCTCCAGGATGCTTATGGACTTGGTCCAGCAAATCCTGCTGCCTGGTGCTTGAGAAAGGCCACGCAAATGTGGAGAAAGGCCAAGTTCTGCTCGTTTTTTCCTGATGCTGAGTGGGGCTGTGTGCAGGTGGGATCCCAGCCCTGATCTGTGTAGGCACTCAGCTGCCACTGATGTGTGGATGTCACCTGTGCTCTGGCCTGAGGGAGCTGTCCTGCTGGGTTGGTTGAGTGTGGTTAATGCCATGCTGCAGGTTCAGCCCTGCCTGTGCTTCCTCCAGCCCTTCCTCACCCTCACCTGCAGCACCAGCATCCCTTACTCTTGCTTGGATCCTATGCCATGGGAAAGTAAATCTGTAAGAATGTTTTATTTTAATAGACATGGAAAGTAAATGCCTAGAGATTACTGCAAAAAAGGACACAAGCAGAATGCCTCCCTGTTTCTGCCACTGTTCTCTGCCTACATCCATTTTGTAGAAGCTTTTGAATTGCTTTCTTCTAACTAAAATCTTTCCACAGCAAAGATGTCCTTGATTGTGCTATTTTAAAAAGTAATTTTCCCCACCCTTGAAAGTTTTTATCTGCAGCATTTTATATTTTCTCACTGACTTAAATAGTCTGGTCTCTCTCTTTCTCAAAGTAGAATAGACAGTGCCTTTATTTATCCTGTTGGTACTTTAAACTGCAATAAGATAAATGGGCACAATTATAGATGTGTACCAGAAAAGGAACATGTGTTCTAGCATATGTGATACTAACCTAAGCAGACATCTAAATGTACTTCTCAGATAACAAACATTACACACACACATATTTATTAAACTCAGCAACAGCCTTTGCCATCCTTTTCAGCTATTTTTAAACAGCTGGTGAACTGTCAAAACCACGTTAAATATTTTAACAAACAAGTTAAATATTTTTAGTTGTTTCTCTGATGGTAGTAAAAATTCAGGATGGAGTAACTAACCGCTTTTGTGAAACGCTCCAGGAAAAGCAGAGGATGATTTTATTTGGCTGTAAGTTGTGAGCCAACTTTCCTGCTAAAGGATTAAGCTGAGCTCTGCACCTGAGACCCAGCGAGCCACACCAGGCACAGCAGTGCCTTCACTGCCTCTGAACTCCTGGGATTTGTGGTGGGGAAAACCCCTCAGACCCCCTCCCATGGGATTTACCGCAGGTTAACACAGAGGATTAGATCATGGAAAGCTGGTGAATGTTTATTTGCAGTGCCTGGGTGTTTATGGGGCTTTTCGCTCCGCTCCTGAGCTCCCTCTCCACAGACCTGGTCCCTGAGCTGGGGAGCAGCACAGGTGTGACTTGGGCTGGGCTCACACGTGTGGCAGAGGGACCTTCCAGTGCTTCAAGGCAGCCTGGAAGCTCCAAGCAGCAATGATTTATATCACTAAAAGTCGGAGAGGATTTGCAAAGCATCCGTTCTATTGCTATTTAAGTGCAACAGAGAAAATCCACAGCGAAAAGGCACAGGCCAAAAGCCATTTTTATGTTTAATATACATAAAAAAGTTGAGTATCATAACATGTGAGCAGGAGATAATGACAGGTGAATAAAAAGAAAGACAGCGAAGCATCTAGCAAAGTGTCAGATTGCTAAATAAATGAACAAAGACAGGAGAATAAAAGGCTGTTATGAAATATATCAAATCTGATGTGATATGGATCGTGTTGTGGGAAGTTCAGTCTTCCTTTGCCGAGACAGGAGTCAAGGACAAACAGTTTGTCTGCGATTACGAGCTGTCCTGTCTGGGGAAATAAATACACCTGGAAGATGGTTCTGTCCTTCCCCTGCCTGGCTGCCAGCACAGGAGCACCCTGAAGTTAACAGCACAATTTATTTTGGGTGGCCTCTCCCATGCAGAATTATTACAAACTACTTCTGAGTGGATTATGGGCTCTCATGCAAAACTAAGAAATAAAGAAAGCACAGTTCAGGCTGCACCCTCACATCTGCAGAGGGGAAGCAGAGCTGGAAGCCAAGCGAGAGGATCGTATTTGCCTATAATGGAAGAATGATTGATTAAGCAGAAAGTGAAGGATTTGGGGAGGAGCCTGACAAGAGCAGGAGAAACCAGCCATGGGCATGAGATGGATCTTGAAAGTGAATCTCAGCACCCCAGAGAAGCTCATTAGAGTGTGGTGGATGCCCAGGAGTTGTGGTCCCTGCCAGGCAGCAGCACCCACTGAGCAGGGCTGGGAGAGGGGCTGTGCTGTGCTCCCTGGGCAGCACTGACCCCCAGGGGAAAGCTGCTGTTTGGGGGGTGGTGATGGAGGCTATGGACACGTCAAACTCTCCTGGAACCAGAGAGAAACCAGGTCTCTTTGGAGAGAGCAGACTCCAGACCTGACCTTCCTGCCATGGGGAAAGGATGAACTGAGGAGGGGAGCAGGGCTCAGCCCAGGCAGGGGCAACAGCAGGAAAAACCCAGCTGGCCATGTGCAGTACAGTGATATTGGGGTAAATGAGGGTCACCTGGAGAAGCGGGAGTGAAGGTATCAAGAGGGACAGTGACACAGCCTGGGAGGGTGTCAGCCAGCTGTGGTGGGGCTGTGTTTGCAGCAAAGCTTTTCCCAAAGGCACACAGGGAGAATGGCTGAACAAACAGGAAAAAAAACCCCCACATTTGTGCTCCAGTGCTTTGTGATGCCAAGATGAAATTTTCACCAAAATTGAGAATAATGAATTTACAGGAAATTGTCCAGGCATAACTTGGTGCAAGGCTTTTGAAGAACCATTCAAAGGACACCAGCAGCCTTCTCAGCAGTGATGGAAACACATCCCAGAAAAACTGAGTTAGGTTGTGAGGTTAAAAGATTTGGCAGGAGCTGTGGGCAAAGAAGCTTTAAATTTTCCAAACCTGGTTTCTGAGGAGGATTTTCCTGTGTTGAGCCAGACCCGAGGTATCACAAACTGTTATAACTGAGCTAATTGCATTAGTGTTTCATCACTCAGCATTACTGAAAGTCTTGTCCTATAATTTTTGTGCTTATTTTATCTTTCTCCCTCTTTTTTCTTTTCTTTTTTATTTTATTTTATTTTTTTTTGTTAAAAACAAGACTTATAACAAATGCTATCAGAATTACAAATACAGGTCTGATCTGCCAAGTGCTTCTCACAACAGGATCCCTGCTCATCACTCACAGTCCCAGGTCTGAGGAGGTTTTGTTAAGAGACTCAATAGAAAAATGTTTCTTTGTCTCTATCAGCTTTACTTGGCAGCACTACCAGGCAGGCAGCCTTCTCTATTAGGATTGCTTTCTGTGTCAAACACCTCATCATTAGAAAGTGAGGCTTGAATGTTATTCTTTAAGCCTTAGATCAACTGTGGAGGCTGAGATGTAATGGAAAAACCTGATGCTGGAAATTCTCGAGTCATTATCACAATTTATACTTAAAAGAGCTCCAGTTTTATAGCGAAAAGAAAAAAAATTCAATTCATTTTAATCATTACAAAGATTATTAAAAGGTTTTGAATATTATTTATTGCAATTCTGTACCAGTTCTAATTCACTCATTAATTCTATTCATCTTGAAACTAATTTTAAACTTCCAAAATTTACCGTAGCATTTTGAAAAGTTAAAGCAACTTTCAAGATGAATAGAATTAATGTTTTCTTTCTCTCCTTACAAACTGTTTTCACCTTCAAATACAAACCATGACCATACCATGCTAATAGCTGCAAATGTATTCTCTGTTTAAGGTTTCAAAACCATTACTTGACAGCTGACGTGGAACATAATTTCAGTCTCATTTTCAGTGAGAGACAGTGCAGCCTCCTCTACGAGCTCCACCTCCAGTGCTTACTCCAAATACATTTCCACAGCTGAGGATGTGGAATGAAGCTTTTTCCCCCTGCTTCCTCCTGTGTATTTTCTGTTTGCTCTGTGTTCCCTCTGACCAAAGAGCCATTACAGGTCTGCAGAGTCTGACATAGCTGTCATAAATTTGGAGTGTGGGGAACATCTGGTTCCTGAGAAAACAAAGTGTTATTTTCCTGGTGGCTGCAGGAGAATGTCTGGGTTTGACCCACCTGTGAGGACTGATTATTTTTTAAACTTCATACCAACACACAGGAGGTGGATGCTTCCTGGATCCCGTGGCATAGCTCTGCCAGAACTGGCCTTCATTTCCTAAATTCTTCAGGTTAAAAAAGTTTCTCTCTTCCTTGCTGAATTGCTACAGGACCTGAAGGTGCAGGCATGGTTCTTTCTTTCATTGAATGATCCCAAATTCCTTTCTGAAAACATGGAAAACCTCATCAGAAGCAGCTGGAACTGTGTGAACAGAGTGTTTTCAGTTTTCCATCCCTGGGCAGGCTGCTGGGGCGGTGCTGTGCCGAAGGTGAATTCCTTCTCACACCAAAGGCTTGCTGTTCTTTGTGATTGCTTCATCTGAAGATGTTAAAGGTCCTACACATGAACCCAGTTTTCTGATAAACCCCACGCTGCCTTTCTTCTGGCAGTGAGATTATTTGCAATAAGAGTTTCTGGAGCTTTGGGTGTTTTACTTTTGCGTTGTGAAATGATGGTGTGTCTGTAGCAAAAAGGCAGCAGAGCTTATTTGTGAGCAGCTTCAGGTGTGTACACGAGCGGTCTGAGATATATCAGTTATTTGGAAAGGTCTGTTGGTGACACATAACTGCAAAACTGTTCTCATCTTGGATTTTGTAAGGTCATCACTGTGTTCAAGCCTGCCTCTCATGCTTTGCTACAGCTACAGAGTGAAGAGGGACATATATTGTAAACACAGAACTGCAGAAAGGTCCTTGGTGGGTACATTTATCATTTGAAACCAACAGAGGTGGGTTTGTGGGGGTTTTTTTGGGGTATGTTCTTTTTATTTTTTGAGGCTGAGTTTGAATGTGTAAAGAACCCTTCCAGTTTTTCCAGATATTGCTGGGGAATTTTCCCCAGGATGGTTTAGGCCAGTTGGAAACGTCAGAGATCCTCTTGCCATCCATAAAGCACAAAGGGGAAGCTAGATTTGGCCCAGCTTTCTCTCACAGCCCAGGGAATGCCCCTACTCTTGGTGGGAAGCCAGGAAGAAAACCTCAGAGAAGCAGTGGATAAGAGTGCAATTACAGGGTCCAGAGCAAATGTGGATGGGGTTCACCAGCCCCCAAACCCTTCAAAAATTGGAATCACAATACCCACAGATGGAAAGCAAGGTGAGGCAGACATCCTGGGCAAGGCTCTGCAAGTGGTGAACAAAGAGCTCTCCTGAAGATCTTCCTCTGTGAGAGGTTCCCTGAGCTCCTTTCACTGTCTGGTGGCCACTTCTGCCATGGCTGTAATGTGGGATTTTTGCTGGTTGAAACCTCTTCCTGGAGGAAATGGGGACAAACCCTGCTTCTCCTTGTGGTGCTGGGCTGTTGGAGTGCTCGAAATGCACTGTGGCAGAGAATAACTCTTTTTTATGCTTGTGGTCACTTGCCTTGATTTTATATGTGGCAAGTCTGGCAGTGTGGGATATAGAGCAGGGGGCCCCCAGTGCTGTCAGGGAACGTGTCTGAGAGAAGCATTTTATGGCTTGGCTCGATCTATTTCCTAGCTGGAATATTTCCACCAGCTTCCTTTGGCCATGCTGAGGCTCCAGCTTGTGGTTTTTGTGTTTTCCTTCCCCTGAAGACCTCCATCCTCTCTTGGAGGAGGGAGGGAGAGCAGGGAAGGATGCTGCTTTTGTGCTTTCTGCACGTTTGAGATAGAAGTTCCTGCTGCTCCCCTCTGCTCCACGCACAGATCTGTTCCAGGAGAGAAGCGGATGGCGCAGATTGCCTTTAGCACCAAGCTTAAGTGGATCCTGCTCGGCAGCTGCCACAAAATTTACTCCCAGGAAAGGAAATAGTCTAATGCAAGCGAGCACACCTGAGCTAGCTGGGTGTCCCTGGCACAGAGACTTAGGCTGGGAAGATGTGGCAGGATGGATGTACCAGGTGGATATCTCAGCTCCTCGGTGGGTTCCCCCTCCAGGTGTAGCCCAGGATTATGATCAGGAATTCAGGTGGAGAATGAACCCTCTGTATCTCAGATGAGTCTCAGCCTCACATCTGAAAAAGCTGCAACCCATCTAAGGGGATAAAGACCTCTTCCCTGTGCCAAGCAAAATTGTTGTAGCTGGTGGCTGAGCTGACCTGTCTGGTTTTACCCTGCACAGCTGCCTTGCAGAAACACGGGGGCCAGCACCACGAGGAAGAAGGATGTCACCTCTGCTGAATTTTGTAAGTCTAAATCTTGGTGTCAAAAATCTGCTTCCACCTGATCTGCTTCCTTCCTTCAGTTGCAAAGCAGATCTGCAGCAGTGTTTGCAATGGGGGTTCAGGAGCTGGCAGCCTCGGAAGCAGAGATGCTGCAGGACTGAGAAATGGGTCTCCAGCTTTATGCTTGACTGGAAAGTTTGAAAAAAATAATAAATAAAAGGGATTATTATGCTGTTTTTCAAGCCAAAAATATGAGCAGTAATTCAGACATGAGGAAAGCTGTCATTGCCCATGGCAGCTTAAGCAAACTGGCCAGAAAAGGGAAACTGTGTGCTAAGGTAACACAGGGAAGAGCCTTAGAGTGACTCTCGGGCACCTGCCAGGTCAAAAAAGCCACCAGCTGCCTTCCAGAGGCCTTGGATGGGGTCCAGAGTTAGAGCAGCCTGATCCTTAAGCTGCTGGGTAGTTGAGGAAGGCTTTGTGATTTAGGATGGTGTTGTAAATGCAGTTTAGCTGGATGATGCATTTCCTGTTTCAGTTTCTGATTTCAATTACAAACTCTGACTGGCTGGATACCATCATTACTAAACTGAAGCCTTTAATATTAAACGCCAAAGAGTTTCAAAAGTGAATGAGTTGATCAGTCACTCATACAGAGTGCCCAACTCAGCAGTGCAAAGGCAAAAGGCAGAATAACCTAAACCTCTGGATCTGTGTCTCCAAATGCACAATAACAGCAACTGCCTAATTCCCTTTAAAGAACAGCCATAGAAAATAAGAATTTATTTTTGATGAGAAGTCAGTGGGAATTACTTGGATTGTACTGCAGGAAAATGGGATTGAGAAGACAAAAATGTGAGGTTTTGGAGACAGAGCTGGTAGATAAACTCATATTGGATTTGTGCTTTTTTCTGTTTAAGAAATGTGGCTCTTACCATGCCACTAGTTTTTAAGCAAAGCTCTCCATTGATTTCAGAGGGGTATCCTGCCCAAAAATCAATGGCAGGAGATGCCCCCATGTATTTACCTACTCTGATTTGGTCATTGACTTTTAATAACTCTACAGATACCAACAAGGCAAAATGCCAGGGCAATGTTGCTGCAAATTTAGGTCAGGAATTCCCTTGGAAAACTCATGTGGCAGTGCCTATAAAACCTCATTTTTCAGTAACCATCCCCCAAAATGCAAATTGTTCTGCTCTCCAGGTGAACGTGTACTTTTTTTTCCCTGAGTGCTCACCTATCCATCAGAAAATTGGGAGTGGGAGGGGTGCAGGGCAGGCTGATTCTGCAAAGCTGCCTGCTAAAGCCCTGATTACTGTTATCAAGCAAAGAAGCAGTCCAGTTTAAGCTGCTAGGGCTTCTGACGAGCAACAGGTTATAATGAAGGAAGGCAGAGGAACACATGAATGAGCGACTACAGACCCTGCTAAAGAGAGGATTACACTGGAGGTACGTTCCAGGGAAGAGACTGCACATTTCAGGGCAAGGCAGCAAATGGGCTTAAAAATAATCTGAATTTTTTCTTTCCCTCCCAATCCAACAAAGATAGAGAGTGTAAGATGCTTGTGGAGGGCAGGTCAGCACATCAAACAGGCTGTGCTGCTGGGAGCAGTGAGGGAAGGATCCTGCCTGCCTGGGGTGAGTCAATGAGGTTAAAATGTGTGCTCTTACCTGGTGGTGTGGGGGTGTTTGGCTGTGTGTCTGCACAGCATCTCCCCAGGCACATCCCTGCTGTCTCCTCCTTTGCCTCACTACATTTTCTTGGTTGCAGTGGATGTTATCTCATCAGCCCTCTGGTTGTTTTGAGTCCCTAAATAAGCCAGACGAAGATGTTTTGGATACCCTTCTCCTTTTTAGGATTTGATGGAAATTTACTGTGAGGAAAAGCTAAAGCTGAGAATTGTGGCTGCTTGGTAACAACTGCCTGCGGCAGGGTTCTTTCCCTGGGATAAATGCACAGCCCCTTCCCCTGTGGCAATTGAATAACCCACCTTGCATCTGCTGTAAGGCAAAATTGGGTGCATGAGTACGGACTGGGATTGCCACAATTGTGGTTCAAAACCCATTTTAGCTGGAGATGTCTATTCTAACAGCTACAATCCAGAAATCAGTTTGGTTTATGGCAAAGAGAATGGTTTGAAATCCAGGAGAAAGGCTGGTTTTCTGCTCTTCTTACACCACGAGGGTGATTGTAGCAATGTCAAGATACACCCTTTACTAGCCAGAGATAAGGCAGTGCCCTTTGCTGTCTGAAGATTGTGCAGGGCTTGTGTTCTTGTCAAACGGAGGAGGGATGCAGCATTCCTCTTTCCACCGAGCTTTTGAGCAGGCACTGATACATTTATAAATGGCATGTGATAAGCTCTAAAAATGCCACTTTGAAATTGAACCCAGAGAAGTGTGAACCATCTCAAACAAAAGCGATTCGCCTTGGTCACTTGACAAGTGCAGAAGGAATTTCTGGTGACAGGAAGAAAACCGAGGCAGCGCCAACCTGGCAGGCTCCCCAAAAGCTGCGGTGAGAAGGAGCCCTCCTGGCCCCCTCTGTCTCTGCAGAGCCCTTGCTCCTGCCTTGGCTGCTTCCCTCGCTGCTGGGAAGGATGGCTCTGAGCAGGAAGAGCTCAGGATGGAGCAGTGTCCAGGCAAGGCACAGATCTGTGCTCAGCTGTGCCAGGTATCGATCCCCACGCCGAGCATCCTGCGCTGCGCAGCTCCCGCTCATCACGCAGCAACAGGTGAGAAGTGCCCTGCACACAAACTGTCAGAGGCACACGGATCACAGCTTCCTTGTGAATTGGACGAAGTTTCAGCTCTGCTGCAGCTCTGGGTGTTGCTGGTGTTGAGCTCGGGCTGTGGCAGCCTGCAGAAGCAGGGTTATAATGCACTCTGTGCACGGTGTCACCCTACTGGAAAGAGGCTCATCAGAACATGGCATGTCAGTTGTCACTTCACCGGGAACAGGTGAAACCCTATTATCAGTACACTGTCTACAGACTTCTGCTGCATCAGAAAACAGCTCGTCAGTGCTGTGTGTACAAAGATGTCACTGCTTTCTGCTGAACTGCACACAGGCTGTTCCTGCAGCTGCCTGATGAGTACAGAACGTGGGAGCAGCAGGTGAGGGAGCAGCCTGGGGCCAAGCTGGGGCTCTGCTGGGAGCATCTGATGAACGTGGAGGGACAGGCAGCAAAGGGTGGAAGGGAATGGCACAATTTCCTAAAGATCAGGATTTGGTTGCCTCTTTTGTGCCAGATCAGGCAACTAAACCTGGACAAACTACACTGTGGAAGCTGAAGGTGACCAGAGACACCCCAGTGTGCTGCTTTGGGGGGTAGTGGTGATGCTACTGAGAGAGAGCAGGGTTTGACCCATGCCATGCAAGGAGAAACACAGTCTGAGGTCTGAGACTGGCTGGACCATTCCTGCTGACTCCACCAGCAGCAACTGAGCCTGGTGCTGGTACCAAATCCCTGACTTCAGGAGTATGGCATCACTTCTTATTCCTTAGTCCTGAATTCTGCATCCCACCCTCTGCAGACATTCTCCTTCCATCTCCTCTGCTTCTCCCCCAGCACCACCCAGCTAATTTCTCGAGTGGGATACACTAATCCCATATTTCTCTGATAGTTACTTTCTCCAAAGCTGCCTTGGAAACCCAGGTGCCAGTTCCCCCCCGCTTCTTCCCCCGACCAGGGAAAAGAGATGGCGAACGGCTTTCTCTTGATTGTGTCGATGGGAGATGATTTTCAAGGTGAAATTTCTAGTTCAGTTGAGTCACTTTCATTCAAGGCGATGAGCAAAATGTCACCCCCACACTGAACCACACTCAATGCGCTGTTCTCCTATTGCATTTAAATTTACTCCACTTTTCCTTTCTGACACCTGTTTAAATCAATATCTTCCTCTCCAGGTCGTGGGCAGAATGTGCCTGGTCTCTCCGCACAGCGCTTCTCAAATCCACTAAAATCAACACAATAATTGAAATATTTTCAAGCTGATTACACCGCTGCCTGAGGCTAGGCTGGTTGCTAAGGGTAAGCTCCCTGGTTGCTAGGGGGAGTAAATCATCTTGCATTATTTGATTTTTGTTATAGATATGAAACCGCTACTCCCTCGATTAAATGTCTCTCAGTCTAACACCTATGGGACCTGGGGAAAGAGAAAAGAAAAGCAGCAACCTTGACCCTGTCAAATAAATATCTCTAACTTTTCCTGTCCTCCGGCTTCCAAACCAAACCTGTCTACTGATTTTATTTATTTATTTATTTTTTATTTTTTTTAACCTGACTTTAAATAACAAAGCTGTGGGGACAAGCAGATGAAGAGAGGACGAACTGTCTGTTCCATTAGAGGATCTCTCAGCTTGGCTAAACACTCTCTATTTACTCCAAACACAGCATGATGGGGAGCAACAAGGATCTAATAGCTTTGAAGATGTAGAATTGCACCAATTACAGTTCCTATCCAGCCCACAGCTCATGAGACATCAGCTGAAATCACAGGGCCAAATCCTGCTCCTAGGTCTGCAGAGTGCAGATCTGGAGCATCTCTGTGGCAGAGAAGGATTTCTCCAATTATTTTTGTGGATGCACAGGAGTGTTGGACACTGCTAAGGCGAGGTGTCCAGGAGCCTGAATGTGTTCTGGGCACTTTGCTGGTGGAGCAGGAGCTCCTGATGCATTATCAATAGGAAAGCAGTATGTGGGGCATATCCCTGTGCCTTGGACATTTTAAAGTGCTTCAGCTCCTCCTGTGGTTTTGTTATTCTCTTAGTACAACCATTTCCTGGGTGAGGGTATTATCCCCTCAGAAATTAATGTGGCCCAGTAAATCTGTTACAAGCCATGGCAGGGCCAGAGGTACAAAAGCCTCTCCTGCCATTTGTGCTGGAAACAACCAGCAGCCCAGGATATTTCTGAGGCACAGGGTTAAAGACGGGAGCTGACTTGGCATAAAGTCTTTTTCCATCCCTCAAACCTCCTGTCAATCCTTCTAACCACACCTGGCCTTCCCAGCACTGCCCCAAATCCTCCTTCTTAGGTGAGAGAACTGAGGTACCAAAATTTTAGAGCTGTAATTTGCCCCAGGTTGTGCAACCAGTCCCACCCAGACACCTTTCCTGGAGAGGACAGGCTGCAGAGCCCCAGCTCCTGCCATTGCAGCTGGCCATGTCCTCCCCTCCCTGAGCTTATTTCTCAAAGGACAGCTGTAATCCACAATGGACAGGAAAAGCAGCAATGTAAATATTGAAACCCCTTTAGTTACAACTATACAACAGCAATATCTCCTCTGCCATGTCACCTGATCCCTCAGCTGGAAACAAGGATGCAAATGCCGTGAAGTAAGTGATGTCAAGAGCTTCAAAAGCTGTTGATGGAAAAGGTGCAGAGAGGTACTCGCTGCAAACCCTGGCAGAGGAGAGGCTGGGGGTGAACAGCATCCTTAGCACAAACGAGCCAGGCCAGGCTCAGCCCAGCTCAGCCTGTGCACATTCAGCTCTGCTGCTCCCTCTGAGCTATGCCAGTCACAGTGCTGCTTTTGGGGGTTATTGGTCAGCACGTGTGCAAACATGCAGGGCATGGAGAAGCAGGGTCATCAGGAAAGCTTTGTGAGCCTGCAGGACACAGCTCTTCCAGCTGTCTGTTCTGTCCTTGTTTCCCAAAGTTTGCAGGCAGGATCCCTCTGCAGGATCCCTGCACCTGTGCCACACGTTTAGTGGGAAATGCCTGCAGCATTGAGAGCATCACAATCTAAATGATTAATTGTTTAATATATTGCAAGCTGGTTACCCCCTCTGGATGTGCCATGTAACAAATGGAGCCGGCAGAGATCTCACTGTTGTGAGCTCCTTGTTTGATTTTTAGCCAGCCAGTGCCAGTGGTTTGAGCTCACAACCACAGCCAGTGCTGCCATCACCTTCTCCAGCAGCTGCCTCACCAGCCCTGGGCTTGGTGTGAGGCTGGGAAGTGCTGCTGAGTGACGGGAGCCAACCAGCCCTTCAAACACAGGTGTGTCACAGGGGTCAGGCAGATGCTTAATTCAAGCTGTTACTTATTTTTATCCAAGTGTGGAGACCAGAAGGAAAGCCCAAAGTATTTAACTGAGTGGAATGCTCCCCACCTGATACACACCAAACACAGGGGATGTGATGTGGGATTTCACTTATGTATCTAATTTACTTAAAATCCATATTAAGTACATTTTCTATTTCAATATTGTACAGGTCACACTTTATGTTAAAGTTCCACTTATAAATAATTTATGAAGATTAATAGATGTTTTAATCAATAACTAATCAATAGTTTAGTGACAGGAAAACCCAGCAGTGGGGATTGCCCCAAGCGCTGTGGGCATTTTGCTCTGGTTTGGTGATGTTTGACCCTTGTTCTGGGCTGGGAGCAGCACTGTTGACAGTGGTGGGATGCAGCACTTCTCCATCACTGGTGGCAGGTACCCTGTGGTCATGGAGGGGCTGGGCTGGGCTCTGAGTAACCCACATTGCAACCAGGGGGGCTCACTGGGGAAGACAGCCCTAATTCTGACCCCCTAAACTCCCAAGAGGACTGTGGTACAGGGTCCAGCAACCCTGAGGATCTGTGGGGACAAGTGGTTCTTGCTGAGCATCTCATTGCCTGCTGGAATTTCTGGGGAAGATCTGTATTTGTACAGGAGGAATATATTTTGTTGAAACATAGTTATGATTTATGAAAAGATTCTTCTGAGGAATAGTTCTGTATTTTTTTAATACATCTTTTTATCACACACTTTAAGATTCATGTCCACATGGGCACTAGAAAGAAAATGTAATTATCTCTTAAAAGAATGCAGTCAATTTAAGGAAGACAAATATTAATGTTATATAAATGGATTGGTCAGAGGTTTCCAAAGCAGAGAGGTAGGTGCCCATTCCCCCAGTTACCTGGATGAGTTGGGTGTCTAACATCCCATGAGTCAAACTCCTTATATAAAGCTTCCAGAACAGACCCTGTAATTGAGTGTTAAGGGACTTTTTCATGACTTCTTCTTTCTGTACCATGATCATGGTAATTCAACTGCTAATGCTAACAAGCACTCAGCAACCTGACCATTCTGGAAACCAAGAGAAGCCATTTAGCAAAGCCCAGAGCCAATGTCTTTGCCTCCAAAACCTCTTCTGTACGTGAATCTTTGAAGAACTTTTCCATTTTTAATGGCCAGAAATATCTGCCTGCTAAACTTTAACTACAACTGTACCCAAAGCCCGTCTGTCTAGCAGCAGGTGGGCTAGTGCGAGTCACAGTCCTGCTGGGATACAGCCAGCTGTTCCCAGGAATGAATCTCGAGTAAATTAACAAACACCACACAAACCTGTCAATTGAATCATTCTTGATTACTGTAAATGCGGGGCTACCCACTAAGGAGCTTCTCCCTCCGTGCAGAGGGAGTTTCTTTGTGCCCTGAGCTTGTAACTGGGGTGGTGACATCCCATCCTCTGGACACAGGGTCCCTCAGGATCCGTGGGGCATCTCTCAGACCAATGAGTTGGAAGAGGTGGAGGTGTCCAAGATGGTTTCCTCACACCTCTGAAGGTTCCCAGAGGGCCCATGAGTTATTCAGGTGTAGTCAAAGCTTCTATTGTCCAGGCACATCTCCCTCTTTTTCCATGTGGAAGCTTCTCCTGGGCAATAGAGTGGATCAAAATCCAGAGCCTCCTCACATGCAGCAGCCATTTCCCACTTGGCAAGAGTATGCTGCAGGGAGAACATCAGTTTTGTGGGGATGAGAGAGCTGCAAACACATTGCACTGAAGGCAGGAGAGCTCCTGCCACCAGACAAGGGCAGTTCACAGAGGCCTGTAGACATCACATAAGAATCAGGGTGAGAAGCAGAAGGTCTTGGCTCAACATCTGCGATCTAGTGTTTGATTTTATACTTGAGCTTTGATGGTGTGTTCAAGCCAGCTGTGTGAAATTATGGACTTCCTCTCAGGGTGGATGGCAGCCAAGTCCCTAACTGCTGGCAAAGCCATGGCAAAATTCAGCTGAGGTTGTCTGTGGGTGAGTGGTGTGGGACAACTGCAGATGATCAAGCTGACTGAGAAGCAAAGAAACTGGGGTTTAACAGCAAACTGGGTGAAAGTGGGTAGTGGAGAAGCACAGAGAGGGCTAGAGGCTGTTGGTTTATGTCAATAACAGTGACTTTGAAACAACAGAAGGGAAGACAAAAATGCATTAAAGGAGGGAGAAAATGGACTGTCAAAAAATAACAGGCAGAGCAAAGAGAGGATGTGATCTAGGAAAATGTAGAGGGCACACAGCAGGGAGAGAAGGGAATTGCTGTGAGGTGCTTGAGGATAGAGAATGCAGGGGGCACCAAAAAGACTGTTCTAGACCCAGACCAAGAGCAAGGTCTTACTGCCACCTTCCTCTGGTCAAGCAATGGTCAGTAGGCAGTGCTCCTTTTTTGAGCTGTATGAATGTGTCCCCTTGCCTGAGCTGGGGACAGAAGCTTGGGCCTGTGGAGAGAGGTACTGCATGTCTGTGTAAGACATCACTCCTATCTATCTGACTAGAAATGGCCTCAAACTGGTTAATGCCTTAGTTTAATGTGTTTGCTCCATGTCCCTGTTTGTTCTCGTAGCTGGTGATGGAAGAGAGCAAGGAGCAGAGCAGCCTTGATCCCATGCAGCAGAGCACACTTGGGTAAAGCAAGGTTCTCCCATGGAGGAAACATCCTGTTCCATGCACACAACAGATGCCTGGGCACAGTGGGAAGCCCATGCAGGGTTGAAGGACACCCTTTGCCTGTCCTCCATGGGACCAGTTTTGCAGAATATCTGCTGTCCACCAGTGGCAAAGGGTGAAGGTGGGACTTGCTTGTGATATGTGCAAAGCTCTTGGTGCCTGACCCTAGACAGTCTCCAGGCCTGATGCTTTGCTGGATCTTTGTAGGGAGTTTTGATGCTGGTGCTGGTTCATCCAGCTTTGGGCATCTGGGAATATGAGCTTGTCACATCCCTAAATGACAATTGAACTTCAATCTAATTCCATGCAAATCAGCAGAGACAGAGAGAACTGGGTCTGAACCACACAGATGCCAAGGACTCCCAACCAGAGCAGCCCCCCTGAGTTCAGGGGGAGCAGAATCCATCCCAGGCTGGAGGATTTAGCTCATGGGGATGTGTGGGAGAGGGAACATGGCCGTAACCTCACTAGTGGCAAACCTCTGTCGACGTGGATATCAGCAGTGTGTTTCCCCAGCTGCGTCAGTGTATGTGTTTGTGTATACAGACTCAATTTATGTCATTCTCTAAGCAGGTAAGTGCTCGTGCCAGCCTCCGTGCGGTTTTGTGAGAAGCGTGCTTACATGTTTGGATAGATTTAATAACAGCACGCATGTGTGTGTGTTTATATTTAGACAGGCTCATGGGAAAGGCTTAGCACACACAGAACAGCATCAGGATGTCCTGGCTGAGGAGGGTTTCTGGAGGCTTCTGGATGGCAATTGAGTCTGCTCCTGCCCATGTGTGTGACATTCCTGACCCTGTGTCCCAGCCTGCTTGAGTGGCTGATGATGGTCTCACATGGAGGGAGATGATTTGTGTGTGTGGTTTTGGCACTGGAAGTGAGACACGTGCATTTGCCATTTCATTTTTGTGGGTGCTTTGGGAAGTTGTATTTGCAAGATTTCCAAAGGGCAGATATAGAAGGACGATGCTTATGGACCCAAAACAGCATCCCTTCATGCCCTCCAAAAATTCAGTATAGCACGGACAATGTGGCCAACAGTGCACAGCTGAGTGTGTATTACTGATCTAGACAGTGCCAACACGTGTGTGATCTTTGTGCCATTTCTGACTTGTTCCTGCAGCATGCAGCACGTCCCAGGTGCAGGGTGCTGCCCCACACATCCCAGGATGCCAGGGCACTTCCCAGCGCATCCCGCTGCAGCTGAGGCACAACTCACTGAGTCAAGCAAAACTCCATCTCACCGAGAGGGCATCCAGTCAGTCTGATGTGCATGGAGACAGCAGAGTCTGTGGCTGGAGACAGCAGAGCCTGTCTGATGTCGCGCGTGGTTTCACACCCTCACCTTGCAGCAGGTGTGTTGCACTTACAGACACGCATTTCCAGAATTACAGAAATGCTGTCTGTTTGAAATACCTTTGCTCACCTCGGGGCATTTTTGCTTTTTGGGGTCTGCCATGTGCTGGCCGCGGTGTGGGTGATGCTTCTGAGCTGCTCTGGGGAGCAGAGGTCTCAGTCCGCGCCGCGCAGCTGCTGGCGACACACGCGTCTCGCTTGGACACCGCCCTGACTTTTGTCCTGCCTTTTTGACATCTGTGACTTTAAAGGCGACACATCGGCGGCACGGAGCCCTGCTCGGCCCCGCCACCTCGGGCTGCCATCCAGCAGCGTGTGCGAGGGCAGCCCCCGCCGCTGGCAGCCCCGTCCCGGGGCGCCCCACCGCTCCGCCGGGCACCGAGCGGGATCCATGAGACACCTCCGACTCCTCAATTTACAAACTAGCTGCCTTCAGCAGCCAGGCTGTTTAAGCACTTCATTCCCATTCAGGAGGGCCATCTGCTGCCTTTTGCTGTAAGTCTCTCTGAAAACCTCAGCCTTGACAAGCTCGAGATATGTCAGCGCAGTTATCAGCGGAAAGCAACATCTGCCGTGCCTGACACCCACTATTGTAGGCCATTTAATCTGTCCCCCTCCTCCCTTTAACTGCAGACAACAGCTCCCTATATTATATTTTCCCACTCAATTAGCACTATCATCCTGCTGAAATAGAGGCCAATTTACCTTTAATGACATCATTGTTAGGAGAGTGGCAGCGCTGGCCGGTGGCTGGCGGGAGGCAGCGGTCTCCGCGGCTCTCGGGCAGCCTATCCGCGCTGCCTTCACCCCGACCGCAGACATTGTTTCCGACAGTTCGCAGAGGCACTGTGGCGGAAAATTGAGTCCAGATTCATTAGTTTTTTTTTTTTTTTTTCCCCCTCCTCTCTGCTTCTCCCCCCGCTTCTCCACCCAATTTTTTTTTTTTTATTTTTTTTTTCCGCCGTGCACTGCTCAAGTCAGTTA
This sequence comes from Sialia sialis, assembly GCA_009812075.1. NCBI lineage: Eukaryota > Metazoa > Chordata > Aves > Passeriformes > Turdidae > Sialia > Sialia sialis. Next base: position 5,261,260 of record VRYO01002014.1, on the reverse strand, counting down.
AATTGATACATTTCCTAACAAAATTGAAGTGCTTTGTGCTGCCAGCGGAAAGCCTGGTGACCCTGCGCGGCCCACCGAGCAGCCAAAACGAGTTGATGGATCCATTAGGCCGCGCAGAATGCCTTCCCCCTCTGCCTCCGCTCCTGAGTGACACTGTAAATCTGAACCAATTTCAGTCCCTAATCATCATTACAAACCCCTCCACTGTTCATTTATTACTCTACAATTCTAATACAGCACACGACTGGGTCAGCGCACAGGGAGCTGGAAGGCTGTGGAGACAGGCTTAAAGAGACCATAATCCTTCCCAAGTTTTATCAGGGAAACAAACCTGATTTGGCCCTCCCTGGTCCCCACAAGCTGCCCTCTGCCTCTGGTCAGCAATCAGAGGATGTTTGCCTGTCCCAGTGATGGCAGTACAGGCTCCAGAATGGGAGAGCTGGGCAGCAGAGGGGAAGCACACGTGTGAAGGATGCAGGAACCACGGCGTGCCAAATGAACCTCACAAGGGATAGGGTGCTGCTGGAAGGCTGCCACAGCTGCCCTGACCCCTTGGCTTTAGGATGGACAGGTGTCCAAAGGGTGCTGCAGCCCTGCAGACACGCAAAATGGCTGTGTAAAGAGAGTATATGTAAAGAGGAGCTGGCACATGCCTGAGAAGGACCATGAGGATGGGAAATGTTAACTGGAGGTCTATTGAGGTCCTCCATCAGTTGGACTAAACAAAGGACATCTTTTTTTGGAGTTGAAAAGCCTCAGTGGATGCAGGGATGGTTTCTCCAGGTGGACAGGCTGATGGGACCCACATCTACTCACAGGAGCTCACAGCTACTTCCCACCTGGCCATTCCTCTCCAAGAGGTACCATACCCCTCACGCCAGCATGGCAAAACTTCACCCTGGCTGCTGGCTTCCAGCATGAAGAGTGGATGCTGATTGAGTGCTTGGCCTGTTAAGTGTGCCCAGATGGAACACTTTTCCAACAGGATACAGAAGAATTTATTTATTTATTTATTTATTTGACTGGATTTCTTTCCCCCCTGCCTTTTTAGCAACACACATATCAACATCTCCGTAGGTGCAGAAGCAATCAAAGGATTTAAACACATACATGGTAAATAATCAGATTAATGGCATGATCAGACACGACTTGATGGCAGTGGGATTGCTTTGAGTGAGATCAGTAATGGCTGGGGCACTTGTTGCTGGAGTAGGATGCAGGGACAGGCTGGAAGAACAGGGTAAAAGAGGGTGAGCCGGGTGGAGACACCAAGAGTCCAAAGTTTAATCAGGAGGGTAAACTAAGAAGCTGGTGGCTAAAATGTCTGTTTTCTTCCCACAAGGGTTTTACTCGGCAGGGGGATTTTATGGAGGGTTGTCCTTGTGTGATGAGAGCAGGAAGCAAGAACAATGATCTTAAAAAGGATTGATGGCCAAACCCCTCTTTGCAATTTGCTCCTTCAATGAAAGTCTGGGTAGCAAGCCTGCACCTCATGTGAAAGACTGGTGCCTTTGCTGGGATGCCAAAACCTGGGATCGTGACCACGGATCTGCCTGGATGCTCAGGAGGATGTCAGCTCCTGAAAGTGTCAGTTTTTCTGCTGGTGACAACAGAAGTGGGCCTTTTCCTACAGCTCGTGTGCCAGACATGCGTTTTGCTTGCTGCTACAGGGTCCCAGGCTCGAGGTCAGCCTTGTCTGTCAGGGAGATGTGACAGCTGCCAAACTGCACCAGGGCCAGTCGGCAACCCCTGTCAGCCCCAGCCTGCCTGCCTCAGCTGCCTCTCACACTCACAGCAAAACTCAACAAAGTTTTTTCTGACCGTGATCCTCATTAACAGAAGTTGTTGTAAAAATAAAACAGCATAAAAAATTATATATATTTGAAAGAGCAGTCCTGAGGCCAAGGGAAGTTGATTGTAGGTTTTGCAGCAGGGATTTGGACAGAATGAAGAACTCTTTGCTTCAAAAACAGTCTTGGTGACCTCCATTTCTTGTTTTAGTCCCAAATCTTGTTTTAGACCCCAAGACCTGTGGCAGGATCACCTTATTTCCAAGGCAGAGAGAAGACCAGCACCTGAACAATGACGGCACCACTCCCTGTGGATATATTTTTTAGGAAGGTCCCTGTTTATGTCCTTTCAGGTCCATCTGTGGTTGAATTGCCCTGTCCCCATCAGCCCATGTCCCGTATTTGTGTGGAGCTGAGCCAAGGCTGGCCCTGTGATGCAGCTCCTGTACATCAGAGAGCTGCTGGCCCTTGGTGTCTCCTCTCTGTTTACAGCCTGCCTGATGCTTTTCAATCTGCACTGTTGTTATTGCCCGTATCTAAGGCAGTCTGGATGAGTTTCTCAAGTAGCATTTTGCAAGGATCAATATCAAATGCTCTGCTGAAGTCTGGACGCATTACATCTTCTGTAAGACTTTTCATCCACTAATTTTGTAATTTGATCCAGAAAAAAAAAAAAAAAAAGAAGCTATCTAGCTGGCCTGGCGTGACTTGCTCTTTGTGAAGCACTGTTGTTTATTGCTCGTGCTTGGGTTATCCTCTGGGTGCTTCCCAACATGCACCAAACAGCCTCTTAATGCCTTCTGTGGCACTCTGGGTTTGAGGAAACCCAGCCGAACCTGCTGCTTGCACAACTGGGTTCGAGCAGAGCTCCCCAGCAGCTGCTGGGACATATGTTCACTGTGCACACCAAGGCTGTGATTCATCTCTCATGCCGGCATAAGGCAGGACTAAGCCAGATCAGCACGGGCTGGAGCATCCAGAGGCAGGTTTGGTGCAGCAGATGTTGTGTTGCTGTTGCAGGCAGTATTCCTGAGCTTGCTTTTACCTGCTGCTTCCCACAGTGACCCACGGGATCAGACATCAGGGTTTCTCTTGGGGCAGTGGGGTGGAAATCGCTGGCTGCATAATTGGTGTTTTATGCCACTCAACTGGATGGTTCAAACCTTTGGGTGACTGATTCAAATTCTAGTGTAAAGGCATTTGGGCTGTGTCCAAATCAGTCCTGGTAGAGTGCCTGCTATGGAACACTCGAGGATAAATACTTTGCAGGAGTGTGTTGGCATTTCTGTCTGCTCTAATCACAAAAATATAGCCCTGGTGTTTCCTACCGCACAGCCTGGTGCCCAGGCCAGACCTCCTTCCTCTTCTGGGGTATTTTCATTCAATTCCAATGCCTCTTATCTGATGATGGTGCACTGTGCTGTGCTGACATTATCCCAGGGACTCTCTGATTGGAGTCACTGGACTGTTTTTTGGCATTGCCAAGACAAGGGCACCCTCTCCTCCCTCAGTTCAGTGGAGCAAAGACCACGGCCAAGATGCTGATACCCAAGAGACAGCACAGCCTCTGTGTTGCATTAGCTGTGCTTCCATTGCCTACACAGCTCTGCTGCTGTATAAATAATGGAGCTGACACAGCACCTTCTGGGATTATGTTTCCTACAGTTTCATAAGACCTTTGGTGGCTGCCATGGTGCCTCGGCACCACCAGCCTCCCCGTGATCTGTAACACTGACAGCTCAGGAGGCTTCTGAGGGATACGGGCACACAAGAGTGGATTTCCCAAGTATTGCATGGGCTTGGGGTTGTATTGCTTCCTGCTGACTCCCCAAGCTCGTGCAGTGCTGCAATACTCGGAAAATTAACTCCTTTATGGCACCACACTCAAATCATGCAGCTCAGGGGAGGACAGGATGGATCCAGCCCGGTGGGACTGCTCACAGGACCTGCTGCAGGTACATCAGCCTTGCTGATGGTCCAGCTCCAGCACACCCCTCCAGAGCCCACTATGGCTCACAGTTCAGCCAAGGAAAAGATTAACGGAACTTGATGTAATCTCTTCTGGCACTAAAACTGTTTGTTTCACTGCTGGAGCATAATCTCAAGAAGGAAAGAATTAGTCTAAAGAGGATCACAGTGAAAGGTCCCTGACAGTGTAGTTAAAGAAGTTCATCTGATCAAGGATGCTGATGATCCTACTCTAACTGAAAACACACTGTGAACCAAAACACTCACTCCTCTTTCCCCCTTGTGCCTGGGACCTTGGATGGATTCCATGGAAATAAAAGGCAAATTAAACCGATCCATGGGCAGTAGGAGTCTGTAAACTGGAGACGTCTCTGAAAAGCTGAGAAACATGATTTTTCTGTGTACTTTCCCTGAGACCTGCGCTTTCTCCTTAGGAAGAAAGGTTCACTGAGTCCAAGCTGAGCTCATCCAGAAAAACCGGAAACCTTTCAGAGAATTAATTTCTGGAAAGCAAAGTCTTTTGCATTTATAGACACCAGCCCGCCCAAGTGCTGCATGACAATGGCAAGCAATAGCCAGTGTCTTGCCTTATAAAACAGATATGAGGGAATGATATGACGACCTTCATTCATTCTTAACAGTGATTGTCATGTGCTAGCCCTCCAACAGTCCCTACAGGTTATCCTTTCTCCCAGTAGAAACCCTGGTTGGTTGTTTTTGGGAACGCTGCTTTGGTGTGGGCTGTTGCAACACCCTGATGTTGAAGCAGCTGTGGATGGGGCTCTCAGTGGGTGTCAGGAGAAATGCAGTGGGTGATGGAGGTGCCTGCACAGTGAGCATGGGGATCTCCTTCAGAGAAAGTCTGTGAGTGCAGAGCCCAGGAGGGATCTGCAGAGCATTTAACACGACCAAATTAACCCCTGTGGACAGGCAAACACTTGTTTACAGAGCAGAGTAAAGCAGAGATGGAAATTTATGGTGTCACTAAAAGAACTTCTCACCTGGAATACAGAGAAGAGGAAAGAGATAACAATATTTCCCACTGAAAGGAAGAAGAAAGGCTCTTAACAAATCAATACCCTTATTTAGTCAATAAACCCACAAAACAAGCCCTCCAAGGGATAAACATGGAGAAAATTCACAGCTTGCAAGCAGGCAGGCTCTGGTGCTGGCCTTTGACAAGGAAATGTTCTGGTGTCTCTTAGTCACAGGGAGGTCAGCGAGGGGCAGGTCTGCTGGGAGGGGACTGGCCAGGGGGGCTGCAGGCTGGAGCTGTGCACTTGGGAGCCAGGGAGAAGAGGGGAAAGGTTTTGGGAGCACCCTGTAAGGAGGATGAGCACGATCACCCAGGCTAACATCCCTTCCTGAGCACTGCTGGCCTTGGCACTCTGGTGAGGAATGGAAGGAGGAGCAGAGATGCCCCAGGTAAGCTGGGAGCACACCTGGGGCAAAACTCAGCAGGAAATGCATGAAGCTGTTCTCAGCAGTGGCTCAGCAACATCCCAGGAAGAAAGGCATCTTAGGTTATAGAGATATTCACCAGGCTGTGAACCTCCAGCAGACAACAGCCAGAAACTCATGACACGGCCCTGTGATGTGTGAGATGTTAAGAAATTAATTTAAAATGCTTTCTTTCCTTCCCCACCTCCTAAAAATATTTTTTTAAAATTTTTTTTTTCCTAAGCCTGCATGCTTCAGATCTTCAAGTTTTCTCCATAACCCTGAACTAGAAATTTGCTTGGAAGAAATCCAAACTGTTCTCTTATTCACAGGATTTCAAGAGCTGAAGCTTTGAGGAAAAAACATCTCTTTGATTACAGCACTTGTGGTAAAGTCCCAGGAGCCACCAGACCAGAAGCACAGCTGAGCAGCACCACGGCACGGACTCCCAGAGCCTTGCAGAAAAATCCACCACCCTGCAGCAGAGCAAGAACTGGACACCAGCTATCCCAAAACAAGCCCAATGAAGGAGTTTTGTCCATTCAAAAATGAGCCTTTGACCCATCTGAATTAATTTTCCATCCATGGAACGGGTTTGACCGTGGGACTGCATCCTGGCTTTCATGCAGTGTCTCTTTTTTCTACCAAGGACATGGTAGCTGAAATAGAAATATTAGGCCAGACTTTACAAGGCAGCATTTTGGGTGGAAAACTAGTGGAATTCAGACAAAGCCAAGGCTTTCCAGAGCGACATCCAGGACCTCCATGCCTTGATGGAGCACAGGATTTTTTCCTTCTGGGTCTATGATTTTCTCCCAACACAGTTGCAGACTGTTACGTGTGTTAAAAGAGAGACATCCTCAGTCAAGGCTCACCAATATCGCTCCACTGAACTGTGAGATGCTCAGATTTATTCCAGCTAACTCCTGGCCCAATAGATAGGTTCCATGTTATATTTATTTTTTTTTTTCCTTCTCCTCTTTCCTCTGATGCTGTTCACTACCCAGAGCATCCGTCAAGAAATGAAGCACTTATTAGTGTAGGATAGCATCTGTTCTCTCGTGTTTTTGAGAAAGTTCATGCTTGAAATGCAGCCAGAGGTTGAGTTAGAGGCAATACCTGACTGTTAAGAGTTCAAAGCTGGCTCCTAATTGTGTTTAAGAGCTGGATACTCACAGTTGGGAGAACTCCTGACTGATCTTATTTATACTGTTGGGAAATGCCTTAGTCCCAGTACTTCCTGTTCTGGCAACTTGCAGAGAGTTGTAAGTTTTTTGGACTCATTTAGCTAAGGTTCAGCAAACCTGGATTTAGAAATGGGGGGAGCCAGGTATGGAAGCAGGAGAATTTGCACTGAAAACTGTCTGTCTGCTTCAAGTGCCTGAGTTTGCATCATGAAGCTGCCAAGAAAAGTTACCAAGAACTGATGTAGGATCTTCCCACCTTTGGAGAAGAGGTTTGGAAATTCAGGCAGGGACATGTCATTCAATAAGTGTGCAAGAGGCTGCTATTTAATGTAAAAGTAAGGATTGCTTTTGTATCTGGGGTCTCTCAAGAAACCCAGATGTCTCCAAAATGAGGATCTGGTCCTGGTAACCTGGTTCCAAAAACCTGCCAGACCTTAGATGTAGAGGCTGCAAACTCAGCTCTACTGGTAGATCCAGAACATTTCTGTCAAAATGCTGGGATTTACACCAGCATAGCTAGGATTGCACCAGGCCCCCACCTGAGTTAATGCTCTGGTAATTGGATGTAAATGTGCTGGGGTGGGCAAGGTGGGGGATTCAGGCAGATAAAGGCACCTGAAATATGCTCTACAGTCAATCTGTGTCTCCTGAAAGAGAGACATCTGTATCTCTAAATTTAGAAACGATACTCTCTTTCCGGCAGGTAATAAACCAGCAAGCGCTGTACATATTTTTTTCTATTTTGAATTCTGTTAACTGACAATTTAACCTAAAATCTCTCGTATTTTCTACTTGTTCAGCTGTAAATAGAGACTGACAGTTTATTTTCAAACATCCTGGTTTAAAAAAAAAAAAAAGAAGGAAAACCACACCACCATCACAACACAACCTACCAACATTTGAAATAAATACTTATGGGTCCATGACAGACTACAGACGTGCAGTCAATGCTCCGCAGCAATCTCTCGGAGCTGTCACACTCCGTGATCGGTCTTTTACAAACACAAACACTGCTGATTTCTTATCAAATGTAAAACCTCCACAGCTCTTTCGTAAATGGTTACGGCGAGCATGAAATCGACATTGTGAATCACATGTGACACTGCCTTGTCTGCTTGTAATTGAGCCGCGTGGGGAAGGCACCAGCACCAAGACAGCCACGCATCACCCGCTCCCCAGCACCCTGCCAGGAGCAGGATGGCCTGGGCTGCCTGGTGCTGGGGTCTGCTCCTTTACATAGTGCAGAAAGGGATCTGTCCCACCTGGGTGCTTGGGTTTGATCCTTTACATGGCAAAGAAAGGGATCTGTCCCACCTGGGTGCTGGGGTTTGCTCCTTTTTCTAGCACAGAAAGGGATCTGTCCCATCTGGGTGCTGGGGTCTGCTCCTTTATGTTGCACAGTAAAGGCTCTGTCCCACCTGGGTGCTGGAGTTTGTTCCTTTATGTATGTAGAAAAGGCTCTGTTCCACCTGGATGCTGCGGTTTGCACCTTTTTGTAGCATAGTTCAGGCTCTATTCCATCTGGGTGCTGGGGTTTGCTCCTTTACCCAGCACAGAAGGGGCTCTGTCCTACCTAGATGCTGGGGTTTTACTCCTTTACCTAGACCAGTAAAGGCTCTGTCCCACTTGGGTGCTGAGGTTTTATCCTTTACCTAGCACAGTCACAGCTCTGTCCCACCTGCCTGGTGGTTTCAGCCTCTGAGGGGTTGTTGTGGACCAGATGCTGTTGTGTTTCTTGGTGAAGGAGGGTTTGGGAAAGGGGTTGGGGCTGCCTGTGCCATCCCCTGGCATGCTCACAGGACACCCAAAATGCCACGTGGGAACCAGGATTCTGCTGGGGTGTCACCACCACATGAAGCCTGTGGGTCCCAGTCTCTCTCTCATTGCTCCAACAGCACTGGGGTCTCTCTCTGTTTCTGACCATGCAGAGGGGACAGCATGGCATTTCCTGGCTGCTTAGTGGCCCCAGACTGGACACACAAATGTGTGTGCCCCCTCATGCCCTCCCTTCCCAATTCCCCTTTTTTTGTTTTTTAGTATAACCCAAACGAGTAATTCCCTGCTTGAAGTCTCCTTGGTGTCCATCCAGGATCTGGCTTTAGTCCTTACTCTCCCACATTCAATATATGAGTGTTCCCCATTTTGGGTCCATCTGGACAACCCTGAAGTACTCTCCTCTTCGCACTAACATATTACTTAGCTCAGATTGGTACAATCAGGGTGACCCATTAAAATAAAATGAAGTAACAGAAATACAACAGAATTATGAAACATTTACATGGAAACATTTCCTGCACCTCTACTTATAAATAAAACTGTGTCCTATTAACCAGGAGGTGGAAGATGAGTAGAAATAGAGTGGTCTATCTATTTATATAATGATATAATCTATCTAAATAAAACTAATCTATTTTTCATGCCACCTATTTCTCCAATCTAAAATATACTCGTTACCATGGAGCAATGATGTCACTAAAATGAATGACACCCATAAATGCAGACGAGCTGTAGTTATTCTGATGATCCAGGACTTCTCTCTTTGCTCATTTGCTTAATTTTACACATGTGAGGAGTAGCTTGGAGCTAAATAGCATCAGAGCAGCAGCAAGCCAAGCAATGTTCCTGCTGACTGCAGACTGAGGGCCCTGCTCTGGGATGTGCCACACTCTGATTTTGTGTGCACGTGGAGGTGCCTGTGCCCATCCACCACGAGAAGTGCAAGCTGACTGCCTTCCACAATTCCTTGCCAGCATTTGCTCAGCCTGGGATAATTGCTGGTTTATTTATCAGTGCTCAGGAGCAGCGCAGGGTCGGGTGCTGTGTGTGTTCTCCATTGCGAGAAGTTTAACTTAATGCAATGTTGCATTTAATTTATGGAATGTAGCCCGTTGCTATGGCATTGAGCACATAAAAAAACAATCAATAAATAAGTGGAATTGGTGTCAATGGGAATTTTGTACAAAGATGTGCAGTAGAGTATGACTCTTCATTTAGAAAGGCAAAGATACAATTTATTTCACCCTTTCTGGATGTAGTTTAACCTCCTCCTCGTTGGAGAGGTGCATTTCCTGACGAAGAGTTATGTCTGTTTTGATTTTACTCAAGAATAATAAAAAATGTTTTCCTTTTGGTGGATTTATTGAGACCTTTGGCACTCCAAGACAGGATTTTCATATTCAAGACTGGAACATACGGCCTAGAGCATCCAAAGGAAATGAAGCTGTGTATCAGTGTGACACACGCATTTGTGGGAAAGTCCTTCGAAATGCAAATAGCAATTATTTGGTGAGCCAGACAGGCTGAAGTAAATAGGAAACCTCCAGTACACAGCAGTCTCAAACAGGATTAGAAAAAAAATCTGTCTCCCCAAAAATTCCAAAGTGTTGTGTCATGTTGGTGTGGCCTCGGGGAGGGTTGGGTTTGCCCACAAGGTCTTCCTAAAATAGATGTTTATTCAGCAATGTTGCATTGGGTTTTATCTAAGCAAAAATTGAACCATAAATCTAAGCGTGAAAAGGAAAGATCTCCAAAAAAACTCTACATCCTGTTGGTTTAGGGTTTGTTTTTTTCCAGTAACATCAATCAGACAATTTAACCACAGGCTCAGGTTAAAAATGGTGTTCTGTGTGGACATACAGCTGTGGATATTTGAGCTGCCAGAGTGCTGCTGCATTTGGGTCTGGAGGGAGACAATCCTGCAGGAAGAGTGCAAAAACAGGGAAGTGAGATCTTACAGATCTTCTAAACAGCACTACAGAAATCCCCATCATTATCCAAGTTCACCATTTCTTGTCTTCTGGGCAGCAGCCTCACCAGCTTCTAATGAATTATCCAAGTGGGACAAACCCTTGCACATCTCTTCCTTTTGCCACAGAGCTGCAGGAGAATTTGGGCATATGATTCCCAGGTGGTGAACATCCAATGCCCCATGAGACCAGGAGGATGGAGCTGGTGGCAGCAGCACAAACCCAAGATACTGAGCTATGTCATGCTATCAAAATAATCTGTACACTTGGCAGCCAAGCCCTGGCACCTGGAGGCCAACACGATTTGCCACTGAGCTCCATATTCATTTTCCTGCAGTCTTTATTGCTGCCATCCTTTTGATTCTTCATCCTTCCCTTCCTCCCTCTGGGAGCTGAAGCTGTGACAGGTGTGTTTGTTGGCTTGATTCAGAGTCCACTGGTGCCAGCAGAAAACCTTCCCTAGACTCCAACAGATTTTGGGATGGACTCCTGACACGTGGCTCAGACGTGGTCCCAGGGACATTGTGCTGACCTGCACTCAGCCCCGTGCATTTCCAATTTGGGAAAGCACTGGGAGCTCCCAGGGTTGACTCATTCCAGAAGACTGGCTTCTCGAAAGCTGCTGAGCTGAGGATGGCAGCGGGCTGAGCTATTTCTCAGCATTTCCCCATCCTCAGAGGGTCTCCTGCCTGCTCCCCATGCCCAGGCACCTCTCTAGGGATGAGGGATTGAGGTGGCAGCCCAGGATCACCCGTGGGAGAGCAGAGCTCACCAAGCCCCTGGCCAGCCCTGGCTCTCCCTGAATGAGAGGGGAGGGAAAAAAAAAAAATCAAAACTTTAAGGTATATGAACTGTGAAATTAAATCGAAATACTCAAATAAAGAATCACATAACAACATAAGCAAAGATGTTTACCAGGGCTTGAAGTTAAATACAGATTTTTTCATAAACCCTAACACCAAATGCAATAAAGTTCTCTGGAATGTTAAATATAATTTACAAGGGAAAAAAATGTGTCCTGCTGCCATAAAGCATCTTGTGCAGTGTCCCTTTCCAGGGATCAGTCCAGGGAGCAGCAGCAGACCTGCCCCTGCTCAGGATTTCCCCATCCAAAGTGATCATGAGCACACTGAGTGAGTGAGCAGCCCTTTCTCCATCTGCAGTGCAGCCAAAAAAACGGGAGCCAAGCAATCTGAGTGCAGCTCCAGCAAAGGGAGCTGTGCTGCCCGGGCTGGGAGCATCATCTCGGGGTCCCAGCTGCCCCAGTTTGGGGTCCCAGCACGGCCCAGCGCCTTTCACGGCCCATCTGCACCTCACAGTGCCTGTGCTGAGGCTGGAGAGCTCAGTCCAGGGGAAATCTCACATGACACTTATTCCTTGACTACTGCCCTTGTGGCTCCCCTGGCGTAGCTGACATTAACACCCCGAACTGACAGCACAAAGGCAGCATCTGGATAGCATCGCCTGTGGCTCTGGAGTCACGGCTGGTGGACTTGTGGTGTATCCAGATATATTCATTAAAACACTAATCAAGCAGAAGCTCATTTGTGGAATTGTCTTTGAATTTAAAAGGGGAAAAAAAAAAAAAA
>VRYO01002014.1:5238225-5248540 GCA_009812075.1 Sialia sialis | reverse complement strand
AAAAAAATTATAAATACAAGAAATGGTTTGGTGCATGTCCCCAGTGTCCACAGCAGCCTAAGGAACAACCCCCAGTTTCTGGGAGTAGAACCATCACACACCAGTCTCTGTCCTCCTCATGACACAGGCAACAAAGAGGAAAGGATGATGCTTGCATGGGGTCCAAAACCTAAACCTGCTATGTTTTGTCCTGGCAGATTTCAGTTTTTGGATTTGGACCAAGGATAGGCCCTCCTCCATGAGAGGGAAGTGGGGGTGAATTACTGGAGAACTTTAAACCTCAAGGGAACTTTGCCCTCTACAGACAGGTCACTGGGTCTTGTTCCTACTGCAGTTGGGGAAAGAGCGACACCTTGGCTTCAGGAGGATCTCAGGGCTGCCTGAGCAGCAGAGATATCCTGGCGGCTGGAGAAGATCAGGATGGGGCCCAGATTTCACCATGAAAAACCCAACCTCTGTGAAAACCCCAAAAGTCAACCCCCAAATCCCCCAAACCTTAGAGAAGAGAAAGGGCCCTCAAGACCAGCTCCCCTCCAGCAACTTGGTTGGACAAGGAGATATATATGAGCTAAAACTAAACTAATTTTCAGCCTCTTGGAGGAAATAAAATGACTGTTGCTATCATGGTGTAGCGTGAAAGCCTGGGTCATGGGGGGACGGGAGACAATCCTTTGTTCCAGTAGTCCCAGGTGCATCATGTACTGGGCAGAACTTTAGCTTACAATTTGGGATTAAAGTAAATCCTAGTATTTTTCTGCATGCCTGCCCGCTCCCTGGCTCCCAGAGACTGCTGGGTAACTGCCTATTATCCCGTGGTTCCACTTCAGTGCCCTCCCCAATAAAACTTTTCATATCCTTATAAACGAACTAGATTGCCGTGTTATAAACATTTACACTGTGCTAACAGATCATCTCCGCACATCAGAATTGGCTAAATTCCCTTTTCCAGATGAATATATTGAAGGAGATTAGAGATATGATAGCTTTTCAGATTGCTGAACCCAGAGAAATTAGTTTAGTGAGCATTTACAGAGGCTAAATTGGAACCATTAAATAGTGGATTAAATTGATGGTACTTTCATTGTCTGTCCTTCGGTACTGCTGTAAAATCAATTAGCCGTCACTATTCCATTCTCCATATAGTGAGATTGTCAGCCTGGCTAGGAGCTGCAGAGCCTCACAGCAGTAGCAAGCAGTGTGAAAATACACCTATTAGGTGATGTGGCATGAAATAACATCATAGGGCAGAATGTCCCAGTGAGATTTATCCCAGCCTTATCTCTACTTTAACAGAGAGGGGACAGACAATAGACTCTGGTGACACTCTTATCCTCTGAACATGTGCACCGGGATGCTCTCTGGACTGACAATTATTACATTGCCTCTCGACTGTCCTGAATTTTGCATTGGAAATCCCTGCTTTGCCCCCCTCTTAAACTGGCAGAGTCCCACATTAAGAGCGGAGGATTTGAGCAGAGTAGGTTTGCATCTGATTTGGGGAAGGAAAAAAAAAAAAAAAAAATCAACTTTCTCCCACTTGATTTTGTTAGAGCAGCTCTAAGTCCTGGAAACTGTCTGATTCGTAAGTCCAGTGTGTTTTGTGGGACAGCACAGCTTTGCCACAGCTGGGGAAACTGAGGCACAGGCATCACTGTCCTATCACTTCCCAGAGATGTCGGAGTTCTGCTGATCAGGACAATGCCAAGAAATTGTGAGCCCTTTTCAGCCCCAGTTGCTTCTTTTGCACCTTTTCTTACGTGGGAGGAAACCAGAAAAGGGTGAATAACCTGCTCCCAGGTTGTGGGGTGAGTTGGAGGCTTCTTCGCTGTCGGGGATGAGGTCTCTTCATCCTCAACCCACCAGCCTCCCACCACCACTCTGCCAGGAAGAGAGAGAAACTCTGGAGCCCTGACTGCATCTGCAGCTATCTCCTAATGGGGAAAATGGAAATATCTCCCAAATTTGTGCTCTTAAATTCTTATCTTAAAGGGTGAAATTTAAAAGTAATGAGGAAAACAAGTTCCCTAAATTTAAGCTTTAACCTTTTGACCTTTTTCCTGCTGTTTTTCCTCCCAGGAGAGGTCTCAGCCTTGGTTTGAAAAGCTATCATCCCTCTTGTCCTCTGTGGGGTGGACTAGAGGAGATTTTCCATCCCCAGAGAGCTTTCCTTTCAATATTTAAGTTTTCTATTGAACATAGAAATGGAAAAAAAAAAAGCCTTTACATTTCCAATAAAACTGCATCCAGTTCCAATTTCTTGCATTGATGTGACAAAGTTTTTAAATCTCTTGTCAACGTCTTAGTTATGCTTCACGAAGGAACTATCTAGAGCTGCTGGACTTTGTATTAAATGTTTGCTGGGCTGGCAATTGGGACACTCCATCTTCTGTTCTCAATAATTCTTTGCAGGGTGAGATGGGATCCCAAATGCTCCTCACTTATTTTAGTGTCCTAAACTTAAGGGATGTTCAAATTTCCCCTCTCCTGAGCAGGGGATGTGGGGTGCAGTGGTGATTTCAGTGCCATTGTATTTCATGCAGTGTTCCTCTGCCTGACCCAAGCCTTCTCTCCTGGCTGAAATGGATGCAGAGCAGCATCCCCACGGATCTGCAAACACTGTGAGTGCTTCTTACCCAAATCTCCACCCCTGAGCCCAGAAAGGTGTCCCCTCTGTGGACATGCAGCAAGTATGGGCTGAAACTCCTACAAGTTCCCAGCTCATGAAGTGGGGGGAAATACAGAGGGTGACAGGTAATGCCAGCCATGTTTACAGAGACACCCTTCACTACTCCCCTAATCAGGTCTTATTCTTCCCCATCCCAGGCACCAATCGTTATCACTGGGATCTCATTGCTAATTGAGGTCTGAGAGCCTTTATTTCCTGGACATCTCATGCATGGTGAGGGCAGCACCTTCTGCAAATAAATCATGTCATCATCTGCTTGGCATTGCTCTTCATTGCAGAGGGCTGGGGATCACAATCAAAACACTTGGTTTCTCAAAACCATCCTTAGAGCTTCCTCCTCTCCATCCTCCACCACTGCCTTGGGGTTTCTGGCACCTCTCTAGACAGAGTAAGGCTATGAGTAGCTGCTACTTGGAACAGAAATTTCCCTAACTAAATCTATTACAGCCAACATAATTTTTTTAAATGTGCAGCATCTTCTGCTGTTCCTCCTTTTCTTGTAAATTCCTACAAATTTCTTCTTGTAGGAATCATCCCGTCTCTTCTAGAATATTGCATGTCTGGCTTTTCAGGAATTTCTGTCCGTAACTACTGTGGGGTCAGATTGAGAGAGCCTAGGTCAGCTTCAGGACAATGCAACATGTGTTGGTGCAAATCACAAGTTTCCATTGTCTCATAGCCCACACTTCTCTCCCAAAGAGGGAAATACTGATGCGACCTTGAGAAAGTCACACTGCCCAGCTGAGCCTCAGTGTTCTGTTTACTGGGACTCTGATCAGGTACATAACAGACAGCTCTCTCCTCAGTGGAAACAATTTTTCTTCTCTTCTTCTGAAGTTAAAATCTGGCTTGTCCTACATTTTTCTATTGCATGGACACCTTTCAAGACCCTCTGTCTTAGTTCCTATTATTTCTTATCTAACTTAAAATTTTCACCCCTTTGCTTTGTCACTCCCTGATGTCCTCCTAACCCAGCTGCATCACTGTCCTACTTCAACCTGTCCTGATGTTCACCTTAACAGGCAAAGCAGACACAGCAGAGTGACAATTTAACCCTGAAAATGGACAGATTGCCCAACTATTTTCTTAAAATTGCCAGCCTGGTGACCTAGTAGTACTCAATGACTTGTCCTGGATCCCATAGCTGGTTGTGGCAAGCCACACTTTCCAAATTAACCTCTTGCTGCTGATGGAGGATGCTGTTCCCAAATCAACAGGGAACTTCGGCAGTCAGCCTGCAAGACAGATCTAACTGCTGCTGCCATTGCCCCATTTATCTTCATTTCCATTTTTGCATTGATGGGTATCATACACCACAAAGAGCCAGCCCAGCCGTGAAATGACACTGGACTGGCAACCTCATAATTATCCAGGCTCACGTATCAATTCTCTTCAATCCCTTCGTGACACTCCATTGCTTCCTCATAACTTCCTCATCTGACAGATCAGCAATGTGCACCCGAAGCGCCTGAGAGCCCCCGGGTAATGGCCTCAGGGACAAAGTTAGCCCTGGCAGAAGTGGGCAAAGATGCTTCTTGGCTTCAGTGAGACTTTTGCTCACTTTGTGCCAAGCCTGAAAACTGTCCAACGTCTTTTCCATGCACACAGAGACCTCGTGTCCTTCATCTGCTGGAGGGCTCTGCTGCCTGGGTTTGAGGTGCAGCACTGCAAGACCCACCCTGCCCCAAAGCCATCAGACCCCTGTTCATTCAGCCAGCCCAGGGATGGCTTGCCCTGACTCCTTCTTCTTCCTCTTCTTGAGAGGAACTTCAAACTCTCCTTGCAATGCAAAGCAATTGTACCACAGATATGGACACAGCATGAAGATGTTGAGAGGGGGAAGGGTGGGAAGCAGTTGTTATAAATTTCTTTCCCCACACAGCCAGGCTGTTTCTGCCAGAACACCTTCCCTGTTTTGAGGCACGAGCTGAACTGTGGGAGCACTGATGTGAGCTCTGCAAGAGCACTTGGAGACTTGCCCCTTTCCACTCAAACTGCAAACCCCAGAACAAAACCCCCCTTGGAGCTGCATCCCCTCCTCAGCACAGAGTCAAAACACAACCCACCGACAGGCAGCTTCCACAAGCTGGAGGAGAAGGGATGTTGAGCAGAAAGCTGACAGCACACCCTTGGAGAATGGGGGATTTTATCCCTGCTGCCTCTAGCATCGCAGGGTTTCCCCAGCGCTGGCAGAGCCGCGCACACGAGCTGGGCAGTGGGTGTTGAGCTGCCTGAGCCCCTGCTGCTCCAGGCAACTGCCTGCCCTGCCTGCTCCTGGGCCCCTTCTGCCTGGCACAGAGGCACAGCGTGTGTCCCAGCGAGGGGACAGCCAGGCCCTGCCACCCAGGGACACGGGGGCTGCGGCAGAGCCGCGCTCAGCCGAGTGCGAGGCCGCTCCAGTCAGGGAAAGCCTCACCACTGGTTTTTAATTTGCTTTGGATCCACGCCATTATCATTAGAATAATCTCAAGCAGGTGATAGGCAGGAGTAAATTAATTCTGAATAAAAGCATTTGGGGATGGGTGCCAAGGAAGGGCAGGGGTGGGCATTGGGCACTGCCTTCGTGGTTGGTCAGAGGGGACATTTGGTGACAAAGTGGATTTCAACTTGCTCTGGGAGGACTGTATTACCTCTGATTGCTACATTTATTTTTTTTCTGCCAAAGACCCTTAGATCTGAAATCCACAAGCCAGTGTTTAGCAACGAATGCAAAGTGGTGACAGCAGGATTATTTATGTGATTTTATTTTTAATTCACCTTGTCCACTGAAATCATGTGCATGAAAACAATTGAAAATAAATTATCTCCCATCTCCAGAAAGAACCTTTCACTGTTGTTCCTGGAGCCACCCGGACACATGAACAATTAATCCTCGACTCCAGACCCAAGTGACTCAACCAATAAAACAGCTGTCAGCTGCCGGTCCTGGGGAGGTGCTGCCTAATATCCCAGGAGAGGATAATTATTCTTATCTGATTTGGCTCTGGAATGAAATCATAAAAAGCTTCGTCCCATTCTGTAAATTCAGTTCTTCTTAGCAGGTTAAGCAGAGCCCAAATGACTAACATTTCTGTCAGCACCGACTCTGGCTAAGGGCTAATATACCATGAAGAATAACCCAATAATAAATCTTATTATAGGGAAGGAAGGAAAAAAAAAAGCAAGAGCATGGAAGAGTGTGGAACCTCAGAGACGATCTAAGAGGGTGTGAGGCAGTTTCAGTGGCTGACAGAAGTGCTTTCTGATTGTAATTCAAATTGAAATTTTTGAACAATTTTATTAAAAATTTTCAATAATATTGACTCAAATCGGAATGTTTTGTGTGGAATTGTTTCTGGAGCCAGGACTTATTTTCTTGTTCTCTGGGTGTTTTTCTTTGTTACAAGAGATACTCCTGGGTGTGCAACGAGTAGTTATTGTAAAAATCTCATCACAGGGAGAGACACTTCTTTGAAAGCATGACAGTGTTTTGGGAACACCGAAGCCCCAAGAAGCCTTCAATGCTCCCTGGTATGGAAAATCCCCTTGAACCCTGAACAAAACTGATGCTGCATCCACATCTCCCTGCTTCTGAGTGGCAGATAAACCTTGAGTTTTGCTGTCTGGGGTGTCCCTAGCCCACCCCACCCAAGCTTGTCAGCCCCAAGCCCTGCTGTGCTGCAGGGACAGCCAGAGCAAGACCAGGTCTCCCAACATCTTGTGGTCGTGTGGAAATGGGAGGTAGAGGCTGAGCTAAAAGTTTCAGAACCAAACCTTTGTGTCTCTCTGGATGAGCACAGGCTCAGCTGCTGAAGTTGATGTCTGGGGAGGACCTGCTCCTTGGGAACGGTGCTCTCTCCCTCATCACAGAAAGATTTACTGCCTGCCTGGAAAGTGCTTTGCTGGGGGGATGGGAGACGGTGTTGAGTTTAAAGTTCAGGATGACCTTTGTTGTTGCCTTTCATACCACTGATCAAGAGGCTCCTGGAAATAATGACCGTGCAACTCTATCTGCTGTCCCTGGCTCTCTGCTCGCAGCGTTTCCCCAGCAGGCAGTTTGGATGCTGACTGAAGTGCTGGCATGGCAGCAGGCTGTGGGGACAGAGCTCCAGGGCCACAGGGGGGCCTGGAGTTTGGGAAACCAGCGAGAGGTCTGGCAAGGGGCAGTTCTGCACGAGATTGATGTCAGAGCTGTGGTGCCACCGGCGCGTTTCTCCAGCGCCTGGGAAGGGCGTTAGGGGACAGCAGGGACACGGTGACCAGGACATGCCAGAGGAGTCTCAGACCTCAGAAAGGACACTCTGGTCACAGCCATGTGGGTCATGTGCACTTCTGTCTGTGGTTTGTTTTGATATCCTAAGGAACCATCAGATGCCAGGGGACCACAGGGATAAAAAAACTACGGAGGGAGTGGGAAGGAGATGTCACCCAGTGCCAGGGGGACTTGGGGCCCATCTCAGCCTCCCAGGCTGCCACTCCATGGCACTGCCATTGTAAGGCAGGAGATTGACCCAGGCCTTGCAGAAAGGGCAGCCAGATTCAATTTCCAGGAGAGGCAAAGCCAGGGCTGGGGGCACTGGTGGGTCAGTGATGCTGTCTCTGGGCTGGGGAGCAGAACTAAGGAGAGATCTGGATTGCAACCACACTGGGGAGGGTGGTGTGAACTCAAGGCAAGAGGGGGCTCAGCCAGGGTTTTCACGACCCCAGCAGCATGGACCACTCCAGCAAGAGGCAGGACAGCAGATAAACAGCAGGTATTTAGAGCAAGAGGGACAGAGAGCACAGGTGTCACCCAGATGTGAGAGCATCTTTCATCACTTCTGGGCACAGACATCAGCTTTTATGGCTCTTTCCTCTTTGGAGCTGCCTATGACCATTGCCCAGGGAGCAAGGGCGCAGGGAAAGGCAATATAAATACCACACATCACTGCTCACATCCAGTGTGCCTCTGAGTCAGGCAAACCAAGTCTCTAAAAAGGTGGACAAATATTTGCTAAGAAAGATTCTTCCAGGCCCAGATCAGGTTCAGGCTGATGGCTGAATTGTAGATATAATCTGAAGAGACAAGGCCTGGAATCTGGATTATTTAGAAGAGAGATTTATCTGTTTATTGAAGAAATTTTAGGGCTACTAGAAAGTGCTGTAATCCCCCAGAAATTGAGACAAATCCAGGATGAAAACACAGTATATTAATTTCTATAAATCTATACATTTACTACAATCTGGACACAATTAGATCATACTGTACTAATGAAGCTTTATAAATTTCATTTTTATCCTTTGAAACCTTTTGAAATTCTGTTTGTGGAATAACTTTGATTTATGCCTCATTGTCCTTTCTAGTGATCATATCTCCATCTGGTGGGAGTAAAGGACTGGTAAGATCGACCTGCAGAGACCAGCTATAAGACCTATGGGAGCAAGAGTTTCACTCAGAGGTGAGCTTTACTATTTACTAAATGAAGATCTAAAGAGAGACAACTGGTGATACCACCCTGGGACAATAAATTAAACCTCAGAGATAGGAAAAAAAAAAAAAAAGGAAAGAAGTGAGCAGTGACCACATCAGGGATCAGGTCTCCATCAGAGGGAAGCAGAGAGTGGTGCAGCAGTGCTGGTAAAACTAAAGAAGCCTTGGAAAGAGGAGGATCTGTTATGGGGAAGCTGAACTGTTGTGGAACGGACTCAGGTGTGCTCTGGTCTGATGGAGAAACAGGGTGGCCAAGGATGGGGAGGGCTCAGCGAGCCCTGCCGAGATGGGGATGGCCTGTCTGGATGTGCAGTCTGAGACAAAGAAACAAGGCCAGAGAAAGTGAGGGATTGAGAGCAGTCACACAGGGAGCAGAAGCACAAAAACTGCCTCCACTGTGAGTTTCAACACAGGGCAAAAAACTTTTCAGCTGAATACTTCACTTGATGAACAGGCATAACTGGTGCTTGGAAGAATATTCCAAGTTCTCCTGCCTGCAAAGGCAGAGATTTGCATGTACACTGATTAAATTTTCTTGTGAGAGATCTTGGTTCTGTGTAGCTTTGAAAGTGTTCAGACCCGATTGCCTTGTTAAGACCAATGCTCATTTTTAAACCACTATCTGTAAAAGACATCATGCTCCAAATTGTACCTGGCTTAGCTTTTATCTCAGATGCCTGCTTACCATAAAAGCCTGGAAAGGCAGCACTGTAACTTCTTCCAATAAAAAAAATTAAAATCTGAGATTTGTCTGGCCAAGGGAAGCAATCACTCAGTGATATTGAAAGATCCATCATCAAAGTATAAGGCGAGGAACGAACAGATTCTAAATCAGTCAAACATTTTAAACATCCCTTTTGTAATTGACAATTTTGTAATATTTATTCACAACAGATCTGATTGCTGGATTCCCACTGGCTCCCCTCAGGAGGGTTTGCGTGAAATCAGTTTGAAATGGTGTGTCAATTTTTTTCTGAAGTCACCATCTGGCTGATAGACTTGAGTCTGTTCTAATACACTGACCCAGTGAATCGCTGCTAAACAATTCCCAGGGGTCTGCACTCCTCTCGCAGGCAATCCGGGAGAGAACAGGCAAGACAGGCAGATTTTAATGTGTTATGTTGAAGGATTGTAAAAGAATTTGATTTATGTAAAGAAACAGAGATCTTGGGATGGTCTTGTCCACTCTTAAGCGCCTGTGCTTGTTTCAGTTATGAGGGGAGGTTCACGATCAGTATTAATGACATGAAACTACTCAAAATTGTGACGAGGGAGAAAAAAAAAACCCAACAAATAAAACCCCACAAAGAGCCCTCCTCCCTGACCAGCAGCAAGGAACCCAAATGTTTGATAGCAACAACCCCCACCGCCCAGCTGGCAAAAATAAATACCGGATGAAATACACAGCACATCTATTTCAGATATGTGACAGTACATACACGACACTGGGGCCCTGCAAAACCACCTCCATTCCATAGCACCAAAAATCCCCAGGATGAAATATGTTCAAAGTTGGTTGGTTTAGCTTGCAGTGAGCATGAGGCCTGAGCACACGTGTTCTGTATGTTTTCCTACACACGGCCATGGTTTGCGAGGCACATGTTGGTAATTAGATGCTTCCTCTCATCATCCCTCAGCAAAGCACTGCTGCCACCCTCGTGAATTATATTTTCTACTGTGCAAGAGACTCTTTTGTCACGGTGCTGCCCAGCCCCAGAGCATGTGCACGTGCTGCTGTCACAGATGAAGCTGGCCTGTGCACCTACACACGTGTGCTTGTGCACATATCCCCACATACACAAGCCTGGCATAATTCTAGGATGACTAATTTTTTTTGACAGGCGAGTAAATCATCATGATAGCATTTGTTTTTTTCCATTACCATCAATCATTATTGTATGTGTGATCAAGCAGAATTTGTCTTTGGCTGCTTAAAATGTTCCTGATCGTTTTTCAAGGCTAAATGTCTTCTCTAGATAAAGAACACTTGCTGTAATAATGTGTATGCTAAAGAGCTGATCCAAACCCCACTGAAATCACGTGAAGGATATTGGCTCCAGGAACATTGATTTAAGTCCTAAAGCATCATTTATTTCTCAATAAACCCCAGTAAGAGACTGAGCATGGAAAATATTTTATAGGGTTTGATTAATTCTCTCTTCAACCAATGGAGAAAAGCT
>VRYO01002014.1:5167188-5237262 GCA_009812075.1 Sialia sialis | reverse complement strand
CCGGGAACGGGGGCTGCGCAAGGGCAGCCCCGCCCCTGCCGCTGGGAAGCCGGGCTGTGTGGGGCCGGGCCGGAGCGCCCCGCCCCTCTGCCATGTGAGTTAAAAAAAAAAAAAAAAAAAAGCGCGGCTTATATTCGGGTGCGGCTTATATATGGACAAATCCCGTGGTCTTCCCAGCTACCCGGAAGTGCGGCTTATATTCAGGTGCGGTTTATAATCGTGAAACTACTGTAAATTTTTAAATGAACTTGTTTCAGCCATATTTGGGACCATTCTGCAGCCCCATCCACTGAGAACTCAAACTCAGAGAATTGAAATGTTTGGGAAGATGAGCAAGAACAGCAGGAATAAAAGAGACCAGGAAGAAAACTGAAGTAGTTACTCAGCCCCATAGACCAAGGTACCATGGGAATAGGAAAGACCAAGGGAAAAGGAAAACAAGTGCTGACTGGATCAGGACACCTCCCTCCACGATATCTTGTCTTACTTGCACATTTGAAAGCAATTTCTTGGGTTCATCCTGGGATGCTCTCAGACCTGTCTCTACACCCAGAATCCGTCAGGGGCTTCTATCATCAGAGACCCCCAAAATACATCCCACCATTAAAACCGTGCAGGGAATGGAAGCTGGGCAGGCCTGGATGGCAAGAGCTGTCTGCAAGCATCATAATTAACAGTAAGAGTAATTAAACTTTTAACACCAGCTAGGCTCAATATCTAAGATCTGGGGGTTAATGCAGCAGTTTTCTAAAGGAGAGGAAAATAAAGTAGTAATAAAATAAAATGAACGTAGCAAGGACCCTGAGGCAGGATCGTCCTCTGCACATTCCAGTGACGAGCGTGTCCTGCTTCTCTGGCTGCAGGAACCGTCAGTGCTCCCTCCCTGGGTAATTATTTTGTTACCATGGGGCTGTGTAGGTTTGGTCATTGTGTGGATCACAGACCACTGTCAGCCTGGATGACAGGAACACAAACTCTGAAGCAGCTGCAGAAAAAAAAAAAGAAAAAAAAAAAAGAAAAAAAAAGTGTCTGCATCCCACCTTCTCTCCCCATTTCTGGGCTTGCAAACCAGGGAGAAACAGATGGGAGGGAAATAAAACTGACAGATGAACATTCAAAGTTTATCCTCCTTTTTAGTGGGTCGTAGTGGAGACCATTGTGGCAATGCTGTGCAAGATGTTAGTGCGATTTTTTTTGTTTTTCCTTCCTCTTCCAAGAAAGTTTGGTGGTTCTTGGGTTATAAAAAATGATGAGAAGCAGAAGCAAAGGTAATGCCATGAGGCTTGGGCAGGTTTGGGGGTGATTGGCCTTTTCCAAGCCTTTGATTCTGGGATGGGGGAACCCTGTGCAGAGTCCTGCTGGATGGAAGGTGCCCTGACCAGGGCTGGTGATTGTCACTGCAAGCCCACACAGGTAAGGGACATGTGCCTGTGTAGTCTTTGTCACATTCAGGTCACTTTGCCTTTTGTTTCACTAGTTTTTCCCAGGTTGGATCTAAAGAGAAAATAATTTTTCTCAGGAATAGGCTTTTTGTCCTTGAAGAATTCTGCTGTTGTCTCCTTACATCTCTTAATTGTATAACCCTAAGGTATGCCTCAGATTTACACAGCCTAAATCCAGCCTTATTTGACTATATTTGTCATTATTCCAATTAATTGTGCATCAACTAATTGTGTAACATGGCTATTTGCATGTCAACCCAGGGTCCTCATGCTGCTTTTTGCAGTGTAATTGCTCTGGCTAAGTGAATACCAGGAATATTCCTGAGCTTTCAGCCATTAATCAAGGCCCATTGGAAGGAATATTAGCAACCTGGGAAATAAAAAAAAGCAAAATATCATTGAGATTTTTTTTTTAAATTAAAAGGAAGCCTAAAATGCAACAATAGGATCTGTATGAATGCCAAGGAAGATCTGGCCAAGCTTAGAAAGCCAAGTAGTTTGGATATTTCTTTTCTTGGTGCCCATTTTGGGGGTGTTGGGGTGATGCTGCTAAGCAAACAGTGATAGGATTCTAACCATGTACAGGAGCAGGGAGTGTGGATGTCAGTGGGAAGGTTGTTTTAGAGCTGGATATCTTGAGGAAGTAAAGTAGAGGGTTCTTTGGGACAGCCCCAAAAAAGTGGAGGAATAGCTGGCACTTGTGGATGTGGAAAGGAGAGAAGCAGCTGTAGGGGTGTTTATTCACCATGGGACAGCAGGCTGGGACCTGTGCAGGGACATCCTGGTGAACAATTCCCTCCTGGACTGGAGAAATTGCTCCCTGAACTCTCCACTCACTGTCCTGGTTGGAAAAAGTCACTCAGAGGACTGAGCTCTCCAGGCTTTGAGTGGTGAGACAAATCCAGGCCTGTGACTGCTCTCTTTAAAACCTCCTCAGCAATATTTTGGGAATGAGAGAGATGAACCATGACCTGCTTGCAGCCACCCATGTCCCCAGAACAGCAGTGGCACCTGGTGATGAACAGTCCCTTCCCTTTGGGGCAGGCTGGATTTTTATTGTCAGCACTGCTTGTCCTGGTGATGCATATAAAGCTGCTGTGGGAGAAACCAGCTGAAGGCTGCAATGATGAAAAAGAACATTAATATCCTTGATGAACTATCTCTAACAAAGTCAATGAGAAGCGACAGACCTGGTGCTGTAACTCAGCTACTCCTCAATCCCAGAACAGCCACTGGTCCATTGCACTCTGCTGTCCCACACTGCACAGCTCAGGTGTCTCAGGAAAAAAAAAAATCATGTTCAGGACATCATCAAGATGCTAATCAAGGATTACCAAGCATAATCTGGATCCTCAAGGATGTAATCAGCATCCTTTTGCTCCTTCACATGAAGAAGGCTGGCAAAGTGTGGAGCCCACAGTGCTGGAACATTTTTGGCCATGTTTCAACCCTTTTCCCAGGCTGGCAGGGAGGACTGTGAATGGCTGTGGGTCCCACACTAGGCTTGTTTAACCTGGACTCCTCAGGGAATCAGGGCTCTCCCTGCTCAGCTGTTTCCCATCCCTCATGCTGTGGATGGGCTGCAGCTCCAGTTTCTGCAGCTCGCTCTGCTGCCAAGGATAAAGTGAAAGCAAAGCTGGCCCTGGGCTGCTGTTTGCAAATAGAGATGAAGACAAACAGATGAGTTCAAGCTGCTGGAAGGAAAACAACCCTGTCAGCTCTTCTGCTTAATGGTGGGAACCTGGAACTGTAAACAAAACCCTGGGCAGGTCCTGCTCATTCCCACCGGCCCTTTGAGTCCACTGGTGTTTTTCAATCTTTACCTCCTAGAACCAATCAATTTTGTGCCAGGCTGTAACTTTTTACTGATGTTGTGGCTGTTTCAGTTAAAGACAACCAGGTGCTGCATCCTTCCCACCCCAGCCAGTGCTGGGACCTCTCCTGTGCCTGTTCTCTCAGACAAGGAGGGATCCCTGGATGCTTTTTCATCCCCAGGTCTGTAGCTGACACTGTAGGTGTGCACTGTAATGGGCATGGCCAAGATGCACATGGAGTGTTTTACCATCCTCCTGTTTCATCACTGAGCTCACAACACCTTTTGAGACCATCCCCTCTTTTTAAAGCTCAGAAAAGATGTTACTCCAAAGCCTGTGAGGTTTCTAAGTAGAGAGCAGGAGGGCAAGGAGGTGACAGTCTGTCAAGGCACATGCTCCTCGAGCCCCAGCAGCACCTCCCCAGCAGCACTTTTCCCTGGGTGTCAAATCAGACAAGAAAATGCAGTATCTCAATCTCAATTCTCTTTTTTTTTTTTGCCTGTCCCTTAATTAGCATGAGATTTCACAAAATCCGCCAAGGCAGCCATCCATCTGTTTTGCTGACTTTCAGTAACAATATTTATCATTGCAGAAGTGTCAAAACAATAAAATCAGATGACATTTATGCAAAGGGTTCCTAACTACTTTAAAAAAGGCCCAAACCTTGAAAGCCTCCTGCAGTATACTGCTGGGAATTGTTTGCAGACACAAAGCTGAGAGTAATTCCTTCTGTACCCACATAAATATTTTAAACAAGCAGTCAAAGAATCTTCAAGGGAGGAGCAAGGATGGCATATGCTTGTCTTTACCATTTTTTTTTTCTAAGAGGTAAGACAAGGAAAAAAGGAATCTCACACCCTAACTCTGTTTAGTTTCATCCCCCAAAATACTATTTTTTGTGAGTACTTTTCACATTCCAAAAGAGTGCTATATAAATTGGTTCATGCCACTGACAATTCTTAATAAATTTAACCTGATCTGCCATGCAGTACGAAGGGGGAATTAAAAAAAAAATCTGCTTATTTAACTCTAAGGTATTTAAGCCAATATATAAATGAGAATTAATAAATCTGCATTTCCTATTGTCAGCACTAGTTGATTACAGCACTGTGGAGCCCTATCAAAGGGTGCATACGGCACAGTAAGTTCTGTAGTGTATTTAAATTATCCATAATAAATTTACCTAACAAATTCGAGTGTGGCTGCATTTTCCCCTTGTCAAGAGTTTCTCTGTGTGGGAGCACTCAGAGTTAGCAGATCCCTGTGCAGCAGGAGAGGATGAGCCC
This sequence comes from Sialia sialis, assembly GCA_009812075.1. NCBI lineage: Eukaryota > Metazoa > Chordata > Aves > Passeriformes > Turdidae > Sialia > Sialia sialis. The sequence continues at coordinate 5,232,720 of VRYO01002014.1, read as the reverse complement.
CTGTAACCCTGGTTTTGATGGCTTTTTGCAGGGAAAGTGGCTGAGTGATGCCTTCAGCTTGATGCCTGGTTGAGCACTGCTCCTCCTCTATCTGATCTCTGGCAAGGTGAGGTTTTAAAGCCATTTTCTGCTCGCAGCACAATTTATGAAGGTTTTTTTTCCCCCCACATCTCTTGCATGCTTTGTTTTGAAGAGTTTTCATGGGCCAAGAGCAGAAAGGAGCAGGATGCTGGAGCGAGGTGCCCACCATGGGCTGGTACCACTGTCCAGCCTGGGTTTGTGCAGGAGCATCCCAGTGAAGAGCAGCCAAGGCAAGGGGAGAGCTGCTCCTGGAGGAACTTCCCAGGCAGCTGCTCCAGAATAAGTCAGTGCTTTCTTCCACAAGCCAGGGGTGGGAGCCAGGCTGAGCTCCACGCTGATTGCAGGCATCTGTCTTCTCCTGACAGCTCTGCCTGTTAGTGCAAAGAGTCTGCTGTTTAATTTACCTGACTTGTTAACAGCTCCCTGTTTTGAAGTTGTAGGAAGTAGCTGATTTCACGTTTACAGTTGAAGCATTGAATTCCCATCGGGTGGCTAAAATTCACAAATAATCTGGTAATTTGTCTGCTGTCTCGGGAGCCCGTGGGGATGCTTCTCAGTGTATATCACAGTGTATATCACCATGTTTTGGTGAAAAGATTGATGAGCAAAAAGGAGCATGGAACTGGCTGGCCATGTGCCAGGAGGAGCTATCAAAACTGAAAGGCTCAAGGAAATCCCTGCCAAAGAAAGCAGGGATGGGAGTTTTGCACAGGGCCTGTGGAGGAGGGTGGTGGGGAGCTCAAGCTTTTGGGAATGGTCTGCTGGCAGGAAAGAACATGCCAGAGCTGCTGGTGGTGACTGGAGGGAACCAGAACATGGAGATGGGTTGAGTGGGTTTGTCTTGGCAGATTGCAGCCTTGGCCCCTCAAAATGTTTTGGGTATCAGCTCAGCCCATGCAGCATGGGGGCAAGGGAGATCCAGGGCAGAGCTGAGCTCAGCTCTCCATGGTGCACACCTCACAGGGAAAATCTGCTCTCAGGAGCAGCACTGCAGGCAGGTATCACACCCAATAGCTGCAAGAACAACAGCCTTTAGAGTTTCTTGTCATTAATGGCTCATCCCCATCGTCCAACAGATCAGAAACTGAAGGAGAGGAAAACACCACGTGAGTAGCCTGGGGCATCCCAAGACTGCATGAAGGTGAATTTGACAATCAAACCCTCCCTGGTCACACTCACAATCCCTTGCATGACCCACAGAGGGTCCTGCAGGGATCCTGGGGAGGGACAGACCCTCTGCTGCACCCAAGTCCCCTCCCCAGCTGCTAAAACAAGAGGGGTGTGAGCAATTTCCAAGCTCAGGCTCTGACTCTGCATCCTCTCCTGGAGTACAGACCACTGCCTGCCTGCTCGAAGGAAAATGCTGCAGCTCCCCCAGAAATCAGGCATGCCGCATTTGTAAATGAGTTTGGAGTTGGGGAAGGCAGGCTGCAGACATCCCAGCAGAGCAGCAGGTAATCAGTAGGCTGTCCTCTACAGGGAAGGTGTTAAATCCTTCTTGGAGTGCTGACAAAAAGAGTTACAGCCCATATGTTTATTGCCAGAAAAATAATAAAAAGAGTATTGGTTTAACCAAGTCTAACAGCCATCAGTAGGTTTAGACATGTGCTCTTGCCTGGAGAGTTGGTGTGCAAGACTGGGAGGAATATTTCACCCCCACCCTGCCATCAATTGATCAAAGCCAAGCTAACAACAGCCACTGGCCCAAACTCCCACCAGAAGGAGAATGTGGTGGTAAAATTGAATGTGAGGAGATTTCTCCAGCAAACCCTGATGGCCTGTGACTCTCCCAAGAGTCAGCTGTCCCTGCCTTCCTCCTGCAGTGCTCCTGCTGCCTCTCCACCCTGGCTGCTGAGGGTAAATCCCTGCACTGGGATGCTGCCTGGGCTGCTGAAGGTGCAGGGTTTGCTGCCATGGCTGCCCAACCCTGTGCCCTCTGGCAACTCCAGCCCCACTTCGTTAGGTCCTCCTGGTGCTTTTGGGGCACTGGCTGGGGTTGGGTACACATGGGCAGAAAAGTTTGCTATTTGAGATGGGCACACCAGTCCAGTGATGTGACAAGATGGGCAGACCCATTCTAAATGGAAGATTATTAGATTTAAGTGACCTCTCCAACAGAAGAAGGACATTTTTGAAAAGTTAATGAGTGCTTGAAATCACAGCTGAGGGGAGCAGAACAAAGCAGAGAAGGGGCCCAGGCAGTGCTGCTTAGCCAGGCTGGAGGCACAGGGCAGCCAGTGCTGGGGTTTGGCTGCTCTGTGTTCTCGTTTGCATTAACTAATGCTGCTTGGCATCATGTAATGTGTTATTGTTTTTATTGTTCTTGTTGTAAATACACCTAGAGGCATCTTATAAATAGAATTAATTATAGTTGTTTAATTCATTAGTTAAGTACACAGCACATTCTGCTCGCTGGAGAGGCTTGGATGGCTGCAGTCAGGGCATGCTTGTACAAATCTATGTGTGGTCACGTTCACTGCGCCTGGGCCTGTGGCACCAGCTCTCCAGAACCCCTGGGCTCACATTTCCAGCTTCAATCCCACTACTGCCCTTTCTCTCAAAAGCTCATGTCAACATTAAGTAGTTGCAAGGAGAGTTTGGGAAGATTGGTCTACCAGAGGACAGCAGATTGGGAGGAAAAGGCAGAAAATTTGGGTGAAAAGCACTTGAAACCTCAGGGTCGGGAATGGGACAGTCTCTCCATCCTGGGATAAGTCTGGAGATGGGAAGCCAAGGATGCTCCTGAACAGGGTGGTGGTGGGTGGATTGTGTCACACTGTCCTGGCTCCATCTGAACCCAGCAAGGCCAGTTTGGGAAGGGAATGCTCTGTGCCAGGACAGCTGGAGAAGGAATGCAGGTGTTGAGGCTGCTTCTGAAAGAAAGGAATTCACAGGGAATTCCCTAGAGACTCACAGGGAAAAGGGACTATAAACTGTGACCCATGCCTGATGTCTGGCAGCTCCTATCTTTGAGCAGACAACTGCAGGGCAGGGGATGTGTGTGAGGATGAGAATACATCCCCTCCCAGCACAGCAGCCATGTGAAAATAGCCTTTCAGGGAACAGAGGAGTTTCCAGGCAGAGGCAATGCAGGCAGTGTTTCAGTGAGGATATTCACATCAGCCTCAGTCCTGCCTCTCCTCCAGCCCAGGACTGGGGCAAACCCAGGAGAGAAAGGGCTTTAAACCAGGCCGTGTTCTGCTTTATGACTTTTGCCTGTTCAAGCTGGCAGTGACTGGAACCAGCTCCACAATCCTCCCGCACCATGGAGAATTTCTTCCTCCCCTTCACCTATTGTGGCTCACAGCAGAGTTTTATGAGCTCCCCCTGCCCAGGCTGACCCAGCTCAGAGCTGCCTCTCTCATAGGAGCAGAGCTGTTTTTCTCCAAACCACAACACAACTGAAAAAACACAGCGGGTCAATACATCACAGAGCACACACTTGAAAGGGAAGAGGCATAAAACTCCTGTCATTGATACAGGGCAAACCTTGCTCCCCTTCCCCTGATGCTCTGGACATTCTCAGGGCTGGGAGTGTCCTTTCCTGACCTGGGGATGGTAATGAGAGCTCAGGCACTTGCTAAAGCTTGGAGAGAGGTGAAGGAAAACCCCAGCAGAGCAATGGTTATGAGCACTGGGCTCAGGAGCAGTCGTGTCTGGTGCTGGCTCTGGGATGTCCCCATGAGCTGCAGCATCCCCATTGTCCCCTCAGAGGCAGAGACATTGGCAGAGGGCACAAAGCCCATGCCAGGAATTGAGCACCTCCCAAAGAGGCAGAGAGAAGTTCCTCTCTCTCTAGCAAAACAGCAGGGTGGTAAAGACTTAAATTCAATCAGGGAGGAGTTCCAGTCCCTCTCTGGTCACCAGGCCTTGCTCTGCATTAACCTCATCTGGAAGGAGTGGCAATGCCAAGGAGCTGGGTCACGTAACTCAGGCATGCCCTGGACAAGAGCAGTTGTGTAAAACATCCCAAAACAACATCCCAAACCATCCCAAACCATCCCCTCTCCCGCTTGCACCGAGGCCATCACGAGCATCTTTGAAAGGTGCTGCTGCATCCCTCTGCAGACAGCTGCCCTTCATTCCTGCAGGACTGGGAGGCACTCACAACAAGATGGAAAAAAATCATAATCAAAGGAAACCCAGCAAAGCCTCATGTGCTAATAAAGGCTGACTCTAACTAACAGTTGTTATTCAGACATTGTTAATGATATTATAAGCACTGCCATGTGCTAGGCAAGCTGTGACACGCACCCCGGTGGACATATGGATAATCAGATCACATGCTTGCTTCAATCAAAGCCATAAGTACCAACTTGATCAGAATCAGAAGCAAGCCCAAGCTAACAGGAGCTGGGGATGTGCTTTGGGGAAACATGTTCTTACAGATAAGAGAACAAATAAAGAGGGGAATCCTAACTGAGATGCTGGAGCGTCCTTGCTGTGCATGAGACAGCCCAGCCCAAGAGAGCTCAGCACCTCTGGGACAGAGTCTGGCCCTGAGCTCCCACCTGAGCTCCTGGGCATCACAGCCACCACAAGAGATGAACACACCCAGAATCAACTGCAGCAGGAGCTTCCCTCTCTGCTGCCACTGCAGATTGTTGCCCTAGCCTGGGAGGAAGACTCACCAGAGCTGCTGAGGACGGAGCTGGTTGAGATGCTTTACCTCGATTCACCTCCTCTGTGCAGCCAACTGCAGTGTGGTGCAGACACAGCTCCCCCCAGCACACACCTGAGCACTGCCAGTCGAGTCCCAGGCAGCTCACTGTCATTAGAAACACTGAACATAATCACCAAATTTAATGCCTTTATCATTGCTCGATGAATCAGTGAACAGAGGAGCTAAAAGAAAGACAATTAGAAGCGTTGGTCTATGCTAATTTTTTTTCCATTGCCTTGCTTTTGTCTAAAGAGTTATTAATTTTCTAATTGTGAAATGTAATTTTGTTTGGGGGCTTTTTTTATATGTTTTTGTTGTTGTGTGGCTAATGCAGTTATTTGCTGCACACAGCTGCTTTTCTCCTCCTCAGCCCGTTTAATGGAATTCTTTGGCAGCTTTGATTTAAAATCATTTTGGTTTAGTGACCAGGCCATTTCTGGAAGGGGGAATCAGATTGTTTCCTGGATTTCTGAGTCATATTTTTCTCAGCAAGCTTCACTTCTTTAAATGCATGTTTTCATGAAGGTTTTTAATCCGGTCGTTTCGGTTCCAGTGGAGACAAATCTCAGCGAGAAACAACATCCTCCTCCCATCCTGTGAGGGGCCCACACCAAAACCCTCTTGCCACTCTTTAGGAGAAAACCCCAAGGAGTAACCCTTCAGTGTGCTGAACACACATTCCCACTAAAGGCTGCAAAGTATTGGATGATCCCAGATTTTCCTTCCCACACAGGATGCCCACTGCCACCCCAGCCCTGCTGAGGCTCTTGGCAATGGCTGTGCCCCAGGCAGACCCACAGGATCTGTTTTTGTTACGTCATAAACCACACCTGAAAGTTGTTTTTTCCACTCTAAGTGTTTAACTGGAAGGCCTCCTACAGCTCCAGAGCCCTGCTGAGCTGGATGGCAACGCAGGGAGTGAGTAAATTGCCCTTTTAGCACGTTTTCTCTGGCAAGAGGATTTTCAGCACCAGCCCTCCCTCCACGTGAAACCCAGAGTGAAGGAAAACTGATTTAAAACCAATCACTAACACTTACACGCAGCCCCTTATTCGAGCATCCCTCCCCATCTAAGCTTCGTTTTGGACTATTGAATCAATCCTGTCTGCACTGCTGCTTTCCTAAGTAACAAACCAAATCAGATGATGGCACAGTCTCCTCTAATTGACTGAGCTGCACGAGTGAAGCCATGCTGCAGGATGTGGGACACAAAGTGTGTGAAGATATTGATAAACTGCAGGCTGAGGGAGGGAGGAAGCAGGATTGGACCCAGGTCCAGCACTCACAAGCCTGGGGACCTCCGGAGAACTTTGTCAGGAGCACAGAAGTTGAGGCATGTGGAAATTGGGTGCATCCTACATGACAAGATCAAGTCAGGTTTGTGAAGAGGTGATCCCTCAGAGTGTGATTTGAAACCACATGCAGGACATTTTGGATGCATCTATTTCACTGCAAACTTTGGGTTTCATCTGGTTTTAAAAGGGTTTTTTTTCACCACAAAGCCACAAAGCCACATGATTTTCTGCTGAACGAAATTTCCGACCCAGTTCTGTTTGGTTCAGTGAAAGCATCTTCATCCTCCATTTGTCTCCCTTTGGGTGCACACCCATTTCTCCCCAGGGCTTGCATTCCATGTCCCTATATTGTTTCCAAGGTGGACCAAGCATGGACATTCCCACAGCAGGCTTATCCCAGGCTGCAGCAATGTGGTCACTGGGACGTCCCTTTGACCTCTTTGCTCCCCACCACTCGTGCAGATGACATGGAGACCGTGGTGATTGCTCTGGTCACCTCAGGCAGATGAGACCTGCAGTGTCCACAGCTGACAGCTGACATGTGGGATAGGACATTTCAGCAGCAAGTGCCAGGGGTCTCCCCCACTTTGCCATGGAAATCATGGTTCAAAGCAGACTTACTCTGCAGGGCTGAGGAAATGGCTTTAACCCTTGTGGGCTTGTGCTCTTCAGAAGCAAAGAGATACTTCATTTATTTGCTAGGAATGGTGCCTAATGTCCTAAAAGGGCAGTGCCAGGGGCCTAGATGGCTTTCAAGGGACAAAATACTCCCTGTTTGGTCCTTCATAAACTTTTCCCTTCCTGCAGAATTGTTCCAGGTCTTGCCCCACTGCTCCGACTTGGATGGAGCTCATCTCAGCGATGCCCTGGCCAAGAAAAATCCCAACTGCACCAAGAACCACAATTCTCAATCTGGCTTTGTGAAGCCCTTCAGAACCAAGCCCTGCTGCCCACGTGGGCTCCTGCATCCCTGCAGTGGCACCAGGGGATTCTCAACTCTACCAGGCTCTGCTGGAGAAGTGAAATCATCAACTCGTGTGGCTGGGCTGGGAACAGGTGTGTGAAAATCAGCACCCAGGCACCCGCTCCAACAACGTTGTTTTTTCCTTGCGTGCCATAAATCAGAGTGCTAATCTTTCACTGTCCGGCGAGATCTCTCACTGGGAGGGTGATAAATTGCCCTCCAGCCCCTGACAGCTGCTGGGAAATCACTCACAGCCCGAGACAAACCTCTAAATCTGACATTATAGAGTGTTGAAAGGAAGAATGTCTGTTTTTATAACCTACCTCAGTTATAATAAATATTTAAAATCCACATTAACATCCTCTTATAGTTACAATCTGCCCTCTATGGAACAGTGTCCAACTTAGATTTAATTAGCAACTGAACCTTTGCAGTCCAAGATCCTATTTAGGCTGAAGATCCAAATCTCCAGTGAAATGCTTCTGTTTTCTTAAACTACCTGCACTGTAATAAATATTCGCCATGTCGCCAGGCAGCTCTGTTGGAGACAGTGCTCTTTTTGTCTTCTCAAAGGCTAACATTTAATTTAAATGATAGGGTCTTTCCAGACTCCAGAGGGAATTTGTTTCCTGCTCTCCATAAACTTTGCCATACTTCACCTCCAAGGCACCAGAACACAGGAATGGAAACACCTTGATGCAGGTATGGGACTGGATGTGATGAAAATAAAATCTGGGCACAAATGCTCTGGCTTTTGGTCATGAGCACATGCTAGAAACATGGACCAGAGACCTCCCCTTTCTGTAAAACTGAGGAGAATTTGGGAGCTGTATTCCAAACTCCTGCAGTTGGCTTCTCTTGGAGAGAGAGAACTAAAAATACCAGTCCAGAAGTTTTTTCCATGTTCAGTCTTTTTCCCACCTGCTTTTGTAGGGTGCCTTGTTTCCTCGTTTATTATTTTATGCCAGTTTATTTCCAGAAAGCAGCATTCAAACTTGCTTCACCCCTCTCTCTTGACTAGTGTTTCACTGAGATCTTTATCAAAAATATCCCAGAAATAAACGCAGGCAGAAGTATTAAAAAACCCCAAGATTTCCTGAATGTCCCTTGACTAAAAATCCTACACCTGTCCATTTTTGAATTGTGGTGTTTCCTTCCCTGTCCTACCTTTTTGCTGCTGCCCTATGACTGTGTCAGCCTAAGGCAGAGAAAGGAGGAGTGTAATATCCAGAAATCAGCCTGACCCACATGCCTACAGCCCCCTGGCTCCACCAGCCCATCAGAATATCCTCTCTGGACGGGCTCAGAGCAGCTGTGGCTGTGGCTCCGGGGCCAAGGCTGGCAGAGAGGTTTGCTAAAAACCCTGGAGGTGTCAACCACCCTGCCAGCACCCTGCTTGGGGCTGTGGTTAATAGGAGAGGGTCAGGAGGCTGCAGGCAGGATGGAGCAGCAGGACAGCTGTGCTGTGTGCACATGCTTCCCCTCAGTTTCGTATTTGGGCGCCCTGCATCCATCCCAGCTGCTGCTGGAATCAATAGCAGGGTATCAATCAAGGCATCCCAGAGGAAACCCGCTGCTTACAAAGAAATAAACAGACATTTTCCTTCTGCACGTCACAGAAAGCTACAGACATCTCCTGGCATTGTCTGAGCTGAGGGTAAAAGGGACACGGCATCTTCAGCTGCACCACTGGAGAGCAGGTTATGGAAATTGGATATAAACATACATGCAGACACATCTTGTCTGTGTTAAATAGACATAGGCTTGTTTCATTTCTAACTCTCCAAATGATGGCAGACACACAAAAGCATATGCAGCTTTTAAAAGGGCATCCTCTGAGCTCTGGTATTTTGCCTCCTGCACATGTCCTGCACCAGAATTAATCTAGATGTCCTAGTGAAGGCAATGCTTGTGAAAGAAAAAGCATGAGCATCCTGGTGGCACTTGCATAGTTTGATGGCCTGATTGGGAACTTCTTATCTCTGCTCTTGCAACGTGCATTGGGTTTCCCTTTCCATTCCCAGTTTGTTTCTGGCTGCATCAATGTTTAGCCATCGTTGAGTCACTGCTGTCCTGCCAGCCCTCAGGGACAGCAGGAGATGCAAGTGCAGCTAATCAGCTCTCACCTACCCTCCAAAGCAAAAGCAGAGCCAGCTTCAACATCTCCTCACCCCACACCACTCCTGCCCTGGTATTTGTTTGAGCTGCCTGCTGTGAATCTTGCTTGGGTTTGTAGAGATAGCATCACCCCCCCTGGGAAACAGCCAGTGCATTTTACCAGGAAACCTGCTGTTTTACAAAGGGTTTACAACCAGTGGCTCCTTCCTCTGAGAAAAGTTACATTCTCGAGCATTCAAGGTTTGTTTTTTGATTACGCGGGAAGTGGTGTGAATGGAAGTCACAGAGTCCTCATGGGACAGAGGTAACATGAGTCCCCAGCAGCTTTCTTAACCTTTGCTTTTGCAGATGTTTTTAGCTCTGCACAAGGAGCTCCCAGGAAGTCTCAGATGCAGAGCATGTGGGAAGAAAGATGCTGAGACGTCCATGACTCTCTCAATGTCTGCACTGCGCTGGGATGGCAAAGGCATTAGGAGGGTCTGCCTGCTCTGTCCACCCAAAGGATCACAGCAGGATGTTCAGCACTTCTGGGATGAGCGGGGAAAGAGGCCTGGGACAATCTGCACTCTTGCCATTGCAGAAGAGGGGTTTTCCAGCTCTTCCTAGACACCAAACTGTATTTCATGCAGAACTGGTGTCTGAGGACATACAGCTCAGGATAAACCCAGTCTTCTCTGGGATTGCCAGCAAGCAAGAAGAAAGCAGGAGGCTCCCAGAGCAGCAGCACAAGGTGGTGTGTAGATCTTCATCACACACTGGAGTGTGGGTGGGAAAACAGCCTCCTCCTGGAGAGGGTGAGGAAGGCTGAAGGACCACATCCAGGCAGCCTCAGATCCAATCCAGCTGCTGTGCTGAGCGTTTGTCATGACCAGCTCAGAGAACCTGAAAGAGGGTGACCTGGAGCCACATATCAGATGTGCCTACCATTGTCCACCGAGTAAGGACAAGGTTCTAGGTGGAGCTCAAGTCCTCAGGCCACGTTTAAATTTCTTTAGGATGACAGATGTGAACAGTTAGACTCCTAAAAGAATGAAGTTCTACAACCTCCTCTCTACCTTCTTGCCTAACCTTCTGCTCCTGCAGTTGGTATTATGCAGAAAGATGGACTAGATCAACTCATGGTCTTTTGTAGCCATCATCTGTGGAAGCTGAGGGAGGACCTCAAAAAAACAAAGAAGGAAAATCAGCTTTCCTGGAAGAAGTACTGCTCCAGATTCCTAAGAGCCAGTGCACTGCTCAGTCTGAAACCAGACCCAGCTCAAAATGAAGCTGGTCCCCAAGGAGAATGTGCTCAGGAGGCTGAAACAAAAACACCAGGTGACAATGGGCGAGCAGGTGACAAATCAGCCAGAGATGAGGTGTGGCTTGGAAACCCCTGCTTGCCAGTTTTATGTCTGAAAGCCTCTCATGGACAGCCAGAGCTGGCTCATTGTGAACACTGGTGCTCAGTTCCTTTATATGCAGCTATTCCCATGGAACAGCCAGCAGGACAGAGCTGTGCACCCTCATTAATCAACACCATGCTCCAGGAGAAACGCTGAGTTCATTCTCATGTGCTCCCCAGAGCTCTGGGGACTGGCTTGTCTCTAGCTGAGGCCAGTAGTCACCTGGAACAGTTTTCCAGCCCCCCTAAGCAGCAGGAGTGTCCATTAAGCAGCACGGATCGGTGGGGATGGTTTGTAAACTCCGGATACATACGGAGGGGCCTGGGCGCTTATTGGCTGGTGCTTTCCGCTCTCAGAAATGGGTCATTTGAACAGAAAACTGTAAAGTGTTCATGCCTCTGAATGCAGAGAAACTATCAAAACAAGCTCCCGTCTCCGTGCCACAGACCCGGCATTCAAACAGAGACTCAGGGCATGTTCTACGGGAATGATCCAAGTGCTCCCAGCAGATTCCTTTCCTTTTTCTGATGCCTTACAGAATAAACATTTCAACTCTCTGGCGCGAGGGCAGACCTACCCCAATTACCAGGACAGCTTATTTTGTTTGGAGTAATAGTTAAGGGTCCAATCCTGCATCCCTGGAGCCAGTGAGAAAACTCTCCTTGCTCCCAGTGGGCCTGAATCCAAGAGAGCCCCACGGTACATTACAGACACTGCTGTTACCAGGAGGGTATTTCTGTCTTTCCTTGTGGAAACAGAACCAGCCCAAGCAGGTTCTGCCATGGCTCCACCTACACAAGGGTGGAGACATTGTGGCTTCCCAATGAGATGCAAGGGAGAAGCTGGCATCACCAAACGGTGCTGCTATAGCCATGTGTGACAGCAGGCCACCAGGGCTCCACCGTGTCCCACAGCTGAGTGACCTTTTGGCCACGTCCCTTGGACATCTGCAGCCAGAGTGCTGCACCACAGCCCCTAAGGCCTTGGAAATGTCAGCTCTGTAGGGTCACATCTCAGCAAGCTGGTGAGGGGAGCAGTCAAAAAGCTAGGAAACCTTTAAGGCTTGGCAATTAAAACAAACAAACAAAAAAAAGATGGTGAATTTAGTAAATGAGATCTGAGTACAAACAGCCGGTCAGTAATTGTTACATTCAGTGTGGGCATTACACAAAGTTGGGCTGTTTATCCCACCTCTAGGGATGTACAGCTGGGAAGTTCAATGATGTGGAGCTCAGGGAAGGGAGATGGTGGAGAGACTTGAACAAAGAGACAGGAGTCCAGAAATGAAACATGTCTTGTTGAATGATTATCCTGCTCTCCTGGCATGTGTTAATAGAGAAGATATTTTTGAAGGGCCACAATGCCAGAGTGAAAAACTGTTGGAGGGCTTGGAAAGAGGAAATAGGCAGCTATAGCTGAACCCAGATGTGTCATTTCAGCAGGTACAGTGAGAGCTCTCCAGTGAATAATCTCCAGGTCACTCAAACTCCAGGGCTGAGCAAACTCCATCTCTGCCTTGTCTGAAGGCTCCAGTGAAGCCCATCAGCTCCCTCATTTACCTTGTTAAGTGCCATCTGTGCATTATCAGCTCGTGTCACATCCAGTTATCCCTCCCAGCTCCATCACCACGCTCAGCAGAGGTGAGTCTCTATCTGAATATTCACCAGTCAGATGAAGTCCATCTGCCCACACTACCAATATGTAGCTTGTCAGGGTGTCTTCTGTAGTGCCCTGTGATCATGAAGCTGATTTTTATCTTCTGAAATGTTTGGAATTATCCCCAAGCAATCCGATCCAACTTGTGATGGTCTCCAGAAGGTAGGATCAAGATTAACAGTATCAAAAGAGAGTAGACAGCTCTATGCTGTCAGAGTATCTCTGTGCAAAGAGACACCAAGATTTTCCTCCTGTCCTTTCAGCTCTTAGAATATCCCAAAACTACACAAAACACACCTCTTGCAAGATCTCATCTAGCCAGAAAGAGAACACAGTGGTTGTGATGTGGAAATTATCACTGAGCATCTCTCTGATCCTGCTCTGGTTGTGGAATTGAACCTGGATGGACAAATGAATATTATGAAGACATGATGCATCTAAAAGTTGACAGATAATTCCAAAACTTGTTAAAAAGAGTATGGCTGGTGACTTATTAAGACTACAAGCAGGCTATCACTACCATGGAGCTGACCCTGCATCAGGCAGGAGCAACTATGCAGCCTTCAAATTCTCCAAAACGGAAGGGGCAGGCATATTTTAAAAGGGAAACATTTATAGCAAAATAATTAAGAAATAAGAAATGTATTTCTGCCTTTCCCCAATGCTTTCAACATTTTTTCCAGGACAAAACTATTTTTCAAAATTTTCCCAAAAGCCTGAATTGTTTCTAAATACCCTCCAACAACATTCTTCCTATTATTTCTTGGAAAAGACATGATTTCAGAGGTTTAGGAAGCAGAACCTTCGATAGCAGGACCAGTGCTGAGCAGGGAAGAAGTGGGGAGCACAATGTGAAACCCTCTGGACCTGGAGGAAACCAAGCTGCTTCACTTTCTCACACGAGCTTTGGGTTTAACATAAATCTCCTTTGTAGCAGAGGCCTGAGCAAATGCCAGATGTGGTATTTAATCTGTGCATGGCCTCAACCCCTGTGACCCTTGGCAAGATGTCGAGCTGGAGACCAGCATTGTTCCTAAATCTCTAAAAGGATGAAACCATGCTGAACTGGCACAAACCCTATTGCACTCACCCTCTGGGGCGATTTCTGCTTATTCTCCACTGCAAAGCAATTCTCTCAGAGGTCTGGCTCGCAGCTTGCTGCTGCCTCCTTCCACCATGTGTGTTTTTGCACGGGGCAGGAGCTGCTGGGTGCTTGGGCTGGAGCATCCTCCCTGGCACCTCTCTTCCAGCACCGTGCCAGATGACGGCGTGTTGATGAGTCCTGGCTCTGCAGCCTGTGTGGTCACAGGCAAGCAGGAAAGGGGCAGGGAATGCTGGCTTGGACACGTCCTGAAGTCCTCTGCCTGCCTGGGCAGGGCAGACCTGATGGCTCCACACTTTTCCATGCTGTTGGCACTGCCAAAGCCAAGGTGTCCGATGGCTGCACTCCCGTGTGTGCTGTCAGTCTTTCTGTCCGCCCAGATCTGTCTGCCTTTGTGCACCTTCCCTTGCAAGCAGCAATTTCTGACAGCTAATATTTCACAGAAACTGGAGCCAGCTCTCTCCCTCCCTCCTTTTTTTCCCCTCTCTCTCTCTCTTCTGTTTATGAAGCTGAGGGTAAGTGTTTAATTAGTTGCCTAATTGCCTGGGTAATTGGTAGACATACTCAGCTCTCCAAGTAATCAGTCTGAAAAGGCCTTGAAAATATCTGGCCCAATATTCATTAGTGCAGTTAAATCGTTAAACAGTTACTGTGTTTGGTTCCCGACAAAGCCCCGCCAAGGGCTGTGCTGGCTACAGCTCTCCCAGCTTGGGGGACACGCTGGGGACACCCCGCTTCCAGGGAAAGCTGCTCCAGCCACCCTGCCAGAGGGGCTGCTGGAAGGGAAAACCCCAATAAGTGCAAAGGGAGCTCTGTCCCCTATTCAGGGGACATTGGAAATGGGAGAGACACCTCTTTTTCTCTGCTTGACCTCTTGCTCCAGCCTCCCTTCCCCATGCTGTTGGCTCCAGTCCCCTCTGCGTGGGGCAGCTGCCCCTGGCCCTCCCTTGGCCACTGCAGGTTTGGTAGCCGGTTTTGCCATTAGCCAAAAGCATCAATGTGAATTGCTCCCTGACCAGAGGAACTCATGAAAAGGGCCCTGGCCAGTTGTGCTCTGGCTCAGTACGAAGTCACCTCTCTGCCAAGTGCTGCCAAGCCACCCTCCCATCAATCTGTCCATCCTCCCTGTGGATGGGGTTGGCACTGGTAAGGACCTGAAGCCTCAAAGGTGATCTCCAAAGGACTCCCCTTCCCCATAGCTGAGCTTCAGTCAGGGTCCAGCAGCAACTTCAGATTATAGGAAATTCCAAACGCAAATTCCTGCACGACCATCCAAGAAGCCACACTCCAGTAAGAAGGAAGGCATCAACACATCTTGTTCTAGGGGCAAAAGATTTGAGACTCGTGCAAGTCACGAGGAGGAACGAGCTTCCCTCCACCAGCTTGGTCCCTGTAGTGGGTTGACTGAGCTGACAGTCCACAGCAGATGGGATTAAAAGTAAGCAAGATGCAGTTGTAGGCTGGTGTGGCTGGACAGGGCTGCCAGCCAGGGAGCTGCTCAGAGCGCTCCCATCAGCTCCAAAACACGGGAACAGCGAGCCCTGAGCCCTACAGCAGCTCTGCAGGTGGTCGGCAGGGATATGTGACCTCCAAGTTATTTCTCGCAATGATTCAAGGCAAATGCATGTGCTAGGAATTGGACCCTCGTTAAAAGGTTACTTGGCTGCAGATCCTAGTGCAATTAAGTGCAGAGGGGACGGGAGCCAGCGCTGCTTTCCCAGCCCAACCTCTCCAGCCAACACCCCCCTCCATCCCTTGGTGCTGCCAGAAGTCTTTGTCCAGCAGCTCCACGTGCTTCGTTTTCCACTGTTCCAGTGCTGCTTTGAATTCACCTGCTTGGGGTCTGAGCCCAGGAGCTCATTGCCCCCTACCAACTCCTGCACTCCCCAAAACCCTCTGTGCAGGACAGCTCAAAGAAGGGACTGAGGTCCTGGGCAGTGGCAGAGGGGGAGATGACAACATCCAGGTACGTAAATTCCTAATCAGATCTCTCACCTTGGCTTTTGCCAGGCGAACAGTTGGGTTCCTGGCAGGCAGGACAGTGACCTGAGAGCGAGGACAGGACTTGCTCTGCCAGGCCCTGGCAGACCCAAGTGCCAACCTCCCTGCACAGAAGGCAGGGCGGGATTTGGGGCAGGGCAAGAGGGAAGGTGGAGGAAGGCACAGCAAAGGTCCAGAAAGGGAAATGGGAAATAAAAAGGTAAAGAAGAGAGAATTTGGATGTGAGCTTTGACCCAGCAGTGAAGAGGAAATTGGAGATGGTGAGTTAAAAGGGAAAGGATGCTGAAGAGATCAGAGAAGCTTTTTGTTTCTGTGCAGGAGATATTGATAACGGGAGAAGAAAACTTGAGATGGTAATGTAAGGATTTAGAGGAAGGCAGAACACCCTGCTGTGCAGTAAATCCAGGAGATGTGCACGAACAGTGGGTGGCATGAATGTTACCTGACCCCAAAGGCCCAGCAGAGCTGGCAGGGAGCACTTTGGTGTGGCTGTACCTGTTGGAGCAACCAGCCCCCAGGCAGGAGCCTTGTGCTTCATCTGCATCAGAGACATCTTCCTCCTGTGCCCTTCCTCCTTTGTTCATGTATCTTCTGGGATTTTCAGAACATCCCATCCCTTTCAGGGATGATGGAAGACTGTTTCTAGAGACTCCCTCCACTAAGAAAGGGAATGAGTGCAGACCCAAGAGAAGGTTTTTGGACACTGGGGAGCACCAGGCAGGCCCCAATGAGTCTCCTGGGGAAGAGGAAGAGCATGCAGGGGGAGGAATGTCAGAGGAAACTAAGAAATAGGTCTCCATCCATTACTCTGCTGGGCGGTCCTTTCCAGTCACTGGCTGGCTTTGTTCTCACCAACATCTGTGAGAGATTATGGATGCCTTCCTCGCCAAGGACATGGATGGGATCTATAAATACCACGAGCCAGCGTTGCTGCTGTCAGAGGAGAGCTATGCCTGGGTGGCCTGGAGGCCAGGCACTCACAGGGGTGGGGAATGCAGGCTGTGGCCCTAGCCAACACGCCGGGGAAGTGTGGAAGGACTAGCACAAGGTGGTGACACCACTGGCAGGGTATTCCCTGGGATGTGCTGATGCAAAGGCAGAGACAGCTGGGAATGCAGCCAGGCAGTGGGAGCACAGGACTGGGGAGTCCTCAGCACCAGTTCCAGTGCTGCTCCTCACTTTCCTTGAGAAATTAATGCAGTTTTTCACCTAAAACTAAACTGACCCCTGCAAAGAGGCAAGGTTTATTCAGCATTTTAATTTTTTTTTCAAATTTGGCAAGGACCTCATTAGGCATCTCCTGTAAAGCTGAGATAATACCTGCCCAGATGCCATGGCAAGGGCACTGTTTAAAGAACACAAACAGAGCAGAGCTGTTAATGCTCCATCCTCCCAACTTCCCTGTGTCAACACCACTCCCCTGAGACCACCCTCTAATTCCTGACTCCACCCCAGGCCTTGCTCTGAATATCACGGGACTGGGTTCGGTTTGTGGAGCTCTAACACTGTCCAGCAGGAACTGAGCTCTCCAGTGACTCATTGCTGGAGCATGTCTTTGTTCACTCAGCTTTTCCCTCCAAAAACCATCCTGATTTTATAAGCTGTTAGAATCCTGAAGATCCAGCACTACACTAACACGTTGTTAGCCACAATTATCCCCTTTCTGACAAAGGATTCCTGATTAGGGCTGTTGCATATTCATCGGTAGACTTTGCCAAGCCTTGCTTTGTTTTTCAAGGTCGAGGATTGCGTTTCTCTGGATTCAATTCCCATCCTAGACGTAGATTACAAGGCAGGAGAGGAGGAGGCAGCTGAGGTTGCTGGAAGCAGTGAATCCTCCTGGTATTGCTCAAAGCACTCACCAGTCGTGTGCCAGACGTGCCATGCCAACCAGCCCCGCTCCCTTGCTGGGCTTGTCCAGGTGAGCTGGGCAGCCTCAAAAGCGAGCCTGGCTGCAGGTGTGATGTGCTGAGACCAGAGAGTGGGGAAGCCCTGGGGTTCCCAGCTGTGAAGAGTGAGTGCTGGGCAGGGATTTCAACCCAAAACACACTCCCAGCACTGAAGGCTTCGTGAGGTCCAGTCCAACATCCTCCTTGAGGGACCAGTCCCGTTGGTACCACGGCAGAAGGGACAAAAGGGGCTCTTAGGCAGGATGGAATATTTCACAGAGGAACTTCAGCTGGTCTCCCATGATGATTCCAGCACTAAAAAAAAAAAAAAAAAAAAAAAAAAAAAAAAAAAAAGGAAGAAAAGGAAAAAATAATTACTTCTCAGCCTCTAACCTTTCCAGCAAGTGACTTTGTAATAAATAATCCACATGTCTCTCCAGTGCAATCCATCAGCAGGAGTGCCTAATTACTTTAGACTCACTTTGAAAACCCTTCCAGTGACACTTTCAGATAAATAAAAAATTAACATGGAACTAAAGCAGTAACCCAGAGAAAGTTTCTCCACTTCTCTCAGCTCTCTCCAGGTGTGGGCTGATGCCTGCAAGGCTCCATGCCCAGGGATGTTTCCCCTGTTATGCTGAAAGGTGAGTGTGGGTTGCAGTTCACAGGTAATCAGTGTGGAGTGTCCATGGGGACACCCTACTCCAGATGTCTGGAGAAACATCTGGAGACAGTCAGTGCAGCTTCTGCATATGAAGACTTTTTTTTCCTTAATCCTGTTGTCTGGAAGTTTCTATTATTTGTTCCTAAGAATGCATTTTGGAGGCAAGGAAGCTCCAGTGTCATTCTTGGAGTTGTTCACTGATCCCGTCATGCTGTGTTCTGTTTCCCATTTCTCTCTCATTCTCAAGATTACAGTTGGGAGGAAAGGCACCTCTAGGCTTGCCTAAAGTCTGGCTGAGATGACTGTCACCCTTTGTACCCCACACCCAGCCCATCAAGGCTGAGGGACACCTGCTGTGTGATTTCTGCACTCGTTCTGCACCTCATGTCTTTGGGAGCTGAAGGTTGAAGCCTTCTAAGAAGACTTTGTCCAGTATCTTCTTCCTCATCTTCACACCCCACTTCTGCATTCCCTTCTTTGTCTTTTCTTCTCTCATCTCTGCTCAGAGCCTTGGGCAATACCCAACAAGCATTCAGAAAACTAAAAAACAAGCAAACCAAAAGAAACAAAATTAAATATCTGAGAAAAGCAGGCCCAGAACCAATAAGTTCTGATTTCACTGTAGGTTACTGCAGCCAAGGCAGTCATCTGTCAGGGGAGGAAGATGCTTAGAAAACCTCCACAGGAGAATTAATTAAACGAATTTCACTCTGCCAATTGTTTGTTATTTTTGCTGACCTCACCAAGTGGATTAATATTTAATTAGCCTTTAGGAGAAGTGGAAAGCACTTATTAACCTGTTATGTCAATCTGTCAGGCCTGGGGTCTCAGGACAGGCACTGTTACCATGAAACAATAGAAATATCAAGGTCTGTTTCTCTCCATCTCAGCTGTTTTCCCTGTTGGAAAGTGGCTTTTTGGGGGGAAGACAGGGAGAGAACCCCTATGCCAAGCTGAGGGTTCTCTAAAAGTGAATATGAGAAATCCAGGTGTCTTTTAGAGGCCAGAGCAAGAGCTAAGGAAGCCATATGTGCTGTCCCAGGTGCAGGTGGGAAGCACATATGGATAAATTATCCCCTTGGAGGTATTTTAGAACTCAGGCTAGATCTCATTCTGTGTGATGCTGGTGACTAGGGGGAAAGGTTTGGGCTTTCCTTCACTTTTCTTGCTTAAAGCGCTGCTTCCTTTATAGTGTTTGCAGTTATCATAGTTTTAGAAGTGCTAAGCTTGGTGTTGACACATCCTCATCAGTGGGGAGATGCAATCGGGCACCGTGTGACACAGAGGTCTCGGGTGAGCCTCCTTTAAAGGAAAGCTCTAAAACAGAAAACAGGATGAACACAGATGGCAGAACAAGAAACCCATCCCCACTGGCAGCAAGGACCAGAAGGTCCCCGTCCAGCATCTGAGCTCACATAAAGCTGCTGAGTCCCACCCTGGGATAACGACCACGTCTGCCTGTCACAGGCTCTGGGTCTGGCCCAAAAGAAATAAAACCTCAAGCACAATTAAACCCCTAGGAAACATCCTCAGCAGAACAGTTACATTAATGCTGTGTACAGGTTAGTGAGGCTGAGAGGGGATTGGAAGGAGATAATGGCTGAAGTGGTAATATCTTGATAGAAACGAATATCTTTGGTGGAAATTCTCCCAGATGTTGGGCACGGCCACAACCTGATGTCTTCACTTACTGCTCAGAGAGGACCCAAAGTATCTTCTCCAAATTTCTCCAAATCCTGATGGCCCTGAGCATCATACACAGCTTCAACTTTGATCTGGTGAATCAAAACTAAACCTCAGGTTAAAATCACTCATTGGGTCTCAATGTATTCAAAACCTTTCCAGAAAACCCAAGCAGCATCCACTCCCTGGATTTGCTGTCTAGCAAAGACACCAGAGAAATGCCCAGCACCACAAGAGCCAGCCTGCCCTCAGAGAGGCTAGAGCAGACAGCAAAAATGACAGATCATGATCAGGACAATATGGGGCTGTTGGCAATGGGCAGGGGCTCCTGAGTCCCCTTTAGTCTCTGCAGAAGAGGCAAAATGAGCAAGCAGAGGCAGGAGTGCCTGGAGATGAGCCCTGGGCGTGTGGCATTGCTCGGGCTGCCAAGGGTCACACTCCCCTCCCTGCAGTCTGTGCCAGCTCTGTCCGAGCCCAGCCATGTCCTGCCTCATCCCACAGGGCAGGGACAGGGACACTGCCTGCAGCCCTCCTGCCCTTACTGCCGCTCGGTGACAGGCCTTATCATTTATTATTATTATTTTTTCAAAATTAAAATCCTCCTGAGCTTTATTAAATAGGGATGCTGATAGGTAATTAAATCGCAACTTAATTAAATCTGCTGGCTCAATCCAACCACAGCATGCTGGCTACTCTGCAATCCCTGTGAGAGGTGCTGTCGGTGGAGGAGAGCACTGTGAATTAAACAGCATCACGCCTGGCACTGCCACCTCCCTGCCAGGCCCAGTGGGAAGGCAACCAAGGGGCTTCTGCACATATCCAGCAACCCATTGCAGCAGGGAGAGCTGGGCACCCTCAGAGACCTGCCCTGCCTTTGTTAGAGCTTTCCAGGTGCAGGATGATTGCTCCCAGTGTGGCAGGACCAAGCCAAGGCACTGGAGGCAGGTGAGGGTTTGTGCCTACCTGCTTTGACACAGCACCATGCTGAGATGAAATGGTGGGCAGCTAGGGGAGGACTTTCCTTCCACTGGTATGCAGCACCTCTGTGGGGTGAAGGCCATGGTGACAGTCTGGCATTGCAGAGAGCTTGCAGAGAAAGGAATTTGGATGAGGGAAGGGTTCTGGCTGGGACACCATTTCCCTGTGCTGGTTGTTCCTTCTGCACTTTGGGATAGAGCAGTAGGTGCTGTAGGATGCTGTGTATATTGGTGTTGAGCCTGGTGAATGCTCACTCTAAGAGTCAGAGGACCAAGAATCCACTGGAGGAGGCTCCTGTGATCTGCTGCTGTTGCTGGTGGGTTTTGCAGACACAGTCCTGCCCTGCAAATGCCAGCCCCAGCCCTGGCTCTGCTCCCCAGACTTTGCCTTCCCGTCTCTCTGGCTCAGCTGCTCTGAACAAGGGGCCAAAGGCAGCGACATGGAAAAATAACCAGGCAGTCTTGCTAAATCATCAATCTGCTCATCCCAAGGAAAACAGACCTTGGAAAGAATTTCCATTTTCTCTTTCCCCCCTTTTTCATTTCAACACAGGCTGAGCTCGCTGCCTTTCCCAAACCTCAGATGCTGTGTCTGGCTTTGTCCAGTCCTGGCAGGCTCCAGAGCAGCCCCAAGGACAGGTTCTCTCCCTTCCCACACCATGGGCTCCCCTTTGAGGAGGCACCACCTCACCTGACAGCAGAGTCCCCATGGCTGCAGGGCTGAGGGACCTTGCTCTCCGCACCTTGGTGCCACCACCCTGCTTTGCCAGACCTGGCTCACATGAGCCCTGCTGTACCACACTGGTGGTTACACCCCCACCCTGCCCACAGCGCAAAATAACCACTCCTGCACAACAGAGGATTTTTTCTCTCATGCAGCTGTGGCCTCCTCAAAGTCACAGCAAGACCCTTGAGCTCTCCCTTGGCTGTGGAGTAAAGTCACCATGGTTTTGGGGGAGGCTTCACAACCACCTTGAAAATATTCCAGGGCCCCCTGCAATGCCTCAGGAGGTCACAGAAGAAAACCTAAATAAACAAACAAATAAATGAATAACTTGAAGTGCAGCAACATCTAATGAAAGGCAAAACCCCAAAGAGATGGACAAACTACCGGGAGCCTATTCAAGGGCGACTTTCACGCAGTAATCTTGGGAGATCAAATTCCTAATCTGCTTTCAGCTCAGAGACAGAGGAGTGAAAGCGCTACCAGGATTGATGTTTAATGCTTGACTTGGCAGGTGATGTCCTGTGTTGGGACGTTTGGGCTCCCTGCTCTGCTCTGAAAGGGACCTGAGCTCAGCCAGCATCCACCCCGGATATTGGGGATGACCCTGCTCCCAGGAAAAGGTCATGGAGGGGTTGCCAAGTTCAGGATTCCCCGTTGATCACTGGGGCTGCAATAACAGATGAGTTGTCCTGTCTCTCTCTGCTGGGGCGTGTGAAACTTCAAACCTCCTAATTATTTTAGAGCCACTGAGGTGAACTGCTGGAACGTGGTTTTGGGCAGGGCAGTTGTGAGAAAAAGCAGCTCATTCCTGCTCCTGGTGGGGACACGTGGCAGGGAACTGCTCTGCTGGAAGCCCACACATGGCAGCCTCAGCTCCTGTGCTCCTCTCTGGGAGGAGACAGGGATTGAAGGAGAAATGGGTCAGCTGCAGAGGGACACTGGGGGACACAGCCTGTGAGACAAGAAAAGACCTTAGTGAAGATAAAGACGTGGGCAGCCATAAACCCTTAGCAATTCTGTGAACTCATGTTAACAGGGCCACCTGTGGAGAAGGCTTTATCTTCTCTTCTCTACTACCACTAGACATTCTCCCTTGGGACTACACAACCTTATTTTGAGGGTCTGCTTTGAAGGCCAGGCATCCACAGAACATGGTCAGGTTTCCAAAAATACATTACAAAGGTTCCCAAGTCCTTAACTCTGGGGCAACAACTCACCGTCAAGTAATGAATGGCCAGCAGGTTCTCAGAACAGAATTACTTTTATATTAGCAGCTGTATGTGACCTGATTTTAGCTTCTCCAGGAAGCAATGGGAAGTACCAGAAGGTCTTCTCTGAGTAGGTGTCCTACTGTGCTCTGAAGCTCTGTGAGACACTGATGATGAACCTTCTGTCTCTTGAGAATAGATGTGTGCAGAGTAGCTCAGACTTCTGAGCAATAGACAGAGAGGTTAGTTAATGGGAAGTAAATGTATTCTGAACTCACAGCCAAAAGCCTTCTTGAAAACAGGGTGCCTGCCCCCTCACACTTTTGGAATAAGAAAGTTCTGATCTGTGTCTTAAAGTCACCATTGTCCTATCACATGAGAGCAAGTCTATTAAATCCCGATCCAGGAGTCTGGACAATTAGGGTTTAGGTCCAGAGAAGAATCTACATTCTTTTAGAATGCAGTGCAGCCCTTCTCTTCTTTGACAGATTGTTTGTTTTGTATTCTTTCATGTGTCCCAGGTGGTGCTGGGACACGTCAGACCACAGGGCTGCCGAAGTTATGGGACAAACCACAGGTAATTTGGCAGGAGAACATTAAAAAGCAAGAGGAGGAAACTATAAATTCAGAGTGTAACCACCATAAAGTATTCCCTTAATTCCCAGCCAACCTCTTAAAAGCACAGATAGCTCTTCCCCCTACCCACAGGATGCCTTTCCCTCCCTGTAGGGTGTCCTGTTATGGCTCAGACCAGAGAATGCCATGGGAACAGTGACCCTGATGGGTTTCACATGTGTTGCAAGACCCAGTGGAGTCTCTGCCCTTTCCCATGCTGGTCTTCCCTTCTGTGCAGTGTCAAAGGTTTGTCCTCTCATGGCCCTGCTTCATTCCTCCCTCTGCTGAAGGGCTTCATCTCATCCTTCATCTTCTCATTGGTAAAGATGAGCCAGCTGCCTTTAGAGGTGGGAATGTACCCACCTGAGTTATAAACAGGCTGTAAATCCCATGGCAACATCTAGGAACATTTATGCGGCTGCTTTCTGAGACACAGAGGGGCCATCAAACCTTGCCTTGTCTCCTTCTTGTGTCTTCCCAGGGCTGTGGACCCTGGAGAAGCTGCATGTGAGGCTGAGTTCTGTTTCCAGAAAGTCAAGACTGACAAAGTGTCCAAACTTTAATCCAAGCAGTTCATGGAATTGTTCCTTCCACTTAACTAGAGTTGAATTTCTTCCACCTAAAAAGCACTGAAGTGTCTAAATCACATTTTCAAGAGTCAAGCACGTATAACCCCAAATCTCATAGATTTTCCTTCCAAATTGTTTCCTTCCCTAACAAAGCCTTTTTCTCCCAGCTCAACCAGTATCTTCTAATTTGCACTTTCTCTCCATTTACCTCCTTCCTGGTTATCTTTTAACCAAAGATCATTGCCAGATTCTCATTCTTGGTCATGCTTAAGGGCCAGCTTTTGCCCTCTGAGGAGGGACAGGAAATTCTCTGACCACTTCCAGCCCATTTTAGCTGGTCACTTCCCTGTCCCATGCTGAGCCAAACCAGTGAACCAGTGCTCTCCTGTCTTGTGGGCATATCTGCCTGGCCCTGTGACCATGGGGTCAAGTGCACAGCAACCAGTGGTTGGGAAATTATCCATATTTCTTGTGAACTTCACAGTGTGAAGCAGAAAATGAGTTTCTAAGGGAGATTGATGGAAATCTGTTTGTAGTCTTGCTTCAAAAAGAAATTATAAGTAGCAACTTAAAAACGACACAGAAGAAACTGCAGTGGAATTAATTTTTTAAAGGCCTCTTTTTAAGAGAAATTTGAAAGATTTTTGCAAGAAACCACTCCACTGATCTGGCCATCTTATCTCACTTACTGAATATGACTGGTGAGCCTTCCATTTCTGCTTCAGAGCCTGTTTATCTCCACTGCTGCCCTTAAAGGCAAGCACCTCTGATGAGCATTTAGTTCTAGCATACCGATTGTTGAAGAGGAAAATTCCCATTCAAAGTGTTCTTGTGAATATATAGATGTTTTAAACCCAGTCATATAGCTGAGACAAGTTTTCTGACACCAAATATTAGGTAATGTTAAAAGAGTTGAGCATGCACAGGGAGCAGCAGAAGAATTAAATAAGTTGGGGAAGACCAAACAAAAGGGGACTTTGAAAGCAAGAAACAGCTGGAGCCAAGCATGACAGAGCAGAAAGATCCTAGTGGAAGGAAAATGGAGTATAACGCAAGAAATGGTGATGGGGAATAAGAAATGGGACTGTCAGACTATCGGGAAGGTAAAGACAGAGAGAAAGGGAGTGAGATCAAATGGATGGTGTTGCCAGACACAAAAAACCAAAGAGTAAATCTGGTATTTGTTATCTCTGGAAAGCAACAAAGCATTTGCTTTCTGCAAAGCTGTATTTGAATGCATGTTGCAGAAGAGTAAGAGAAGATGTGAGAGAAGACAGTGTGTCTGAGAGCTGCCAGTGAAGTGATGGAATGCTCAGTGCAGGTTCCCCACCAAGGAATTTCTAGCTCTTCAGGTTCCAAATTGTGTTGGGACCTCATATCTCACCTTGGCTGGTGTGACCTGCAGCCATCAATGATTTTGGTGTTGCTGAGCCTCTGAACCAGCTGCTGGCAGCAGGGTGTGGGGAGCACAACATCTCACAGACTTGAAGAAGGGCAGAGGCCTCCCAGCTGCCCATGTGCAGGGAGCATGCTCCTTCTCCAACACCAATCCCAAGGGAAACAGCCAGGAGGAGCTCCGGAAGGTCAGCACGCAATTAAAACTGATGAGATTTTCCTAATGGGTGCGTAGGAAAATGGCTCTGCCTTTTGGGTCATGCCTCTCCCACCCACTCCAGCCATCCCAGGCTCTCCCAAGTGTCCTCTCCTTCCCTGTTGGTCCTTCTGGCGCTTCTCATTCATAACATCAGCCCCTCTGGTGTCCAGGTCCACTGGTTGGGGGGACAGTTGGGTGTGTAAGTCCTGAGGGGAGGGGATTTACACCTCCTGTTGCCCTTGCAATGAATTACCAGAGCTGTTAGTGGGCTGGTGCCCCAGTGCCTCGTAAATCGTGGGACTGAGGCCAGGCAGCGGCGGGGGGCTTTGATCTGGACACGCTGCCCTGCCATCAACAGGAAAAGGAAGAGGTGATTTTTCATGGGTTACTACTCCGGCCTCCAAGTTTTCCACTCTGCTGAAACTTTGACAGTGCCTAATAATCCATCAGTGAATGCTCTGCTTCCACTCCATTACCACCTTCATGTTCCCATTTAGCTTCTTTCACACGGACCCCGGAAAAGCTGGCTGTCTCCCACCATTCCAAAGCAGTTTGGAAGGTGGGAGCAAGGGCTGGGGTCACTCCACACACTTCCTCTGAGGAGAGGAATCAAAAGGTGGATGCTGAGAAGAAGGAAGAGAGTTACATCATGCCTACAAAGCTGGGAAGAAACTCATTGATGAAACTTTTAAGCGACTCAGAGGAAAAGCAGAACAAGGCTGAGATGTCACTTGGTGTGAGAGGGTTGGATCTCCTAGGGTTCATTTGAGACACTCTGGAGATCTGCTGTGCTGGGAGAATATGGGGTTTCTACAGGTCTTGTCACATCTTCCAGCCATGCCTGGTGTCTCAGGAAGTGCCATCCATTTGGGTACCTGAGCAGAGTCTTTTGTCACCTCCCTTTTCACCTCAGGCTGCTGTTCAGATTTATTCTCTAGGCTCATCATTTCTCTTGACTGTCCCTTCCTTCTATCTCCTATAGATTAGACCAAAGGATAGCATGCATTCGATTTTGTGTGTTCTGCCTTCTGAATGGAACTGAATCCTCGCAACTGCACTGTTTTCTTAGACTAATGAATTCTTTGAGGAGAGTAAAAACCACCTTGGTAATAAATCCAGACTGTGAAGCCTTGATGTATCTGTTTTTCTGTTCGTCTCCACTGCTGCTAGACAGAATTAGCCCTCACCTAATACAGAGTGCAGACTTGATACAACCTTGTTTAGCACAATTGGTTTGAATCCATTATATTGACAATATCAATTTGTGTAATTCCTGCATTAGGATTTTGTACTAAACTGTATTTGAAAGGAGCTGTTGACCTTGATTAGCTCTTTAATTGTGGTTAAAATCCAAAGTAATTCAGATATCAGCCTTGACTGTGGAAGGAAAGGGCCACTCCACATGACAGTGCAGTCAATAATGCCACGTTCCCCATGGACACATCTCCCCTGCTTGATGGGCTCTGGGTCTCACCACTTTCACAGTGCATCCATTTGCCTCCACTTTAACCATACCCTTGGGGCTTCACCTCTCAAGAGTGTGTTGTAGGAGCAAGCACTCCAGTTCTCCTGGACACATTCCAGCTGAATTATCCTTGAGGCTCACAAGGTGTGTGCTTCTGCAATGCAGGTGGGATTCTACAAGGCTGGGAACTACACAAGGGCTGCTCAGGAAGGGAGAGAAAGGGATGCCTATCAACAAAACTAAATTTTGATGGCAAATATTGCCTGACTCCCTTCGTGGTCTCTTAGCAGCAGAAGAAAAAGAAGAGCATGATTAGTGCACATTAAGAAGTCCAGACCTGCCTTTCAGAGCCCAGGTGTTGCAGGGCAGGTGGAATGGTGTCATGGGCACCCTGGGGAAGGGATGGACAGGTGCTGGCACCAAGCTCCTACCAAAACTCAGCAGGAGCTGGGTGCCTCATTCTCTCAGGTCTGCAGAAGATCAGCCCAGAGGTCTGTGCTGGTGCAAGTGTTCTGTGTGAAAAAATGCCAGGCAGAAGACAAGGCCATTTCCAGGACTCCCATGTGCTGAAAGGGAAAATGGATGGGATGAAGCCTGGAGGGGGGAAACCCTTGTAAGTCAGTGAGGAATTCTGCCAGAAAACAGCAGAAGGAGCAGTTCAGCAGGAATTACAGAGAAGGAAAAAAAAGTCTGGCAAGAGATACAGCCTGGAAGATGGAGCACTTCATTTTGGGCTGAAACGGAATGTTTCAATTAAAAATGACAGAGCTGTGATCCTTTAAAAGCAGTTAGAATTTAATAAATTTTTCATGAATGGGAGCAGCCCATATCCTGAAGACCTGACAAACTCTCTGCTCTTTGGAGATCGTGTGTTCTCCTGGATCTTTGTCTTCCTGGCATCTGATGGCACTGCCAAACATGGATCAAAAGGAAAAAAGCACAAAAAGGCCCATATATGTGTGCAGAATAGAGTGTGCAGAGAGGAGATGGATGCCTGGTGCTGCAGCAGGGAGGGAGAAGGTTCATGGGAAGGAAGAGCAAAACTGGAGAGCAGGACACCAAGATGAAAGAACAGGACACCAAGATGAAAGAACAGGCTGTGGAGAAAACTAATATCAAGGAGAGGAGTTTGTGAAAGACAAGAGCAGAGCAGTGGAAGTGGAGGGAGGGAGAGAGGAGGAAGAGGGGGAGGCAGGAACGTCCCCTCTGTGCCTGGGAAAAAGACAATAAAAGCTGCGGACTCTTGTCACGCAGGACAATCCCGGCACTATTTACTGTTTGCTCATTTAACCTGGTTAATTTTTAATAATGTTGAAATTTTCATTTTAATAATTTAGGTAAATTATTTATTAAACCACAGGATAAAGGAATCATAGCAATTATGAATTGACAGTGTTACCTGAGGCTCATGAAAAGGTAAGGGGTTTTGCAAAGTCCTTGTTATTGGATAAACATTAAATTAGTAACAACTTCACATCCAATTCAAATTACCTTCTTCCAAGTCAAAGATTGCTCTCTCTCAGTCTCTCCTGGGAAAGAGCACTGTGGGCAAAGAAGGTGGCAGGAGCCAGGTCCCATGAGGGGCACGGATGTTCCTCCTAGATGTCCTGGAGGAGGGGATGAGGCAGTCTGTCCACCAGAGGATGGCAACAAGGTGACATTCACTGCTCTGATCATGTAAAAAAACAGCCTGGTAATAGAGAGGATGACTAGATGGGTCTTGTCTAGTGACTTTCAGAGGAGTGGTGGCTTTTCTGGTGCAAAAGATGCCAACAGAAGCATGCTGGTGCTTCCTGCACCTTGCTTGTATAAGGGTTCTTACAGTGTTTTGGTGAAGCACACTCCCAAACCAGCCCAGTGACCAGAACAACTGTCTGATGCCAGCTCCCTCATGAAGTGTTCCCAAGGAAACACAGATCTGGTTCTGCAACACCCCAGGCATGTTCTGGGGATGTCTGTGTAGAAATCCAGAGGCTGCCACTCCAGGAAAGCAACCTTTGTGAGCAGAAGTTGGTGCAGAGACACAGCTCCCTGCTTAACTAATTGTGGTGGGATGCCAAAACAAAGCTTTAACTGTTTGGAAGGGTGATGCTGATGAACTTTAAAAACACCGAGGGAAGGGGGCGTCCAGATACTCTCAGGAAGAGCAGCACATTTTGCTTTAGAATAGAAATCTAAATGGAGCGAAGGCAAGAGGTGGGAAAGGAAGGATAAGGATGGAAAATCTGGTGGCCTCAACCAGGAAAATCCTGCAGCGTTTGCCCAACTTTCAGCATCAGCCTAGACCCACAGAATTCAAACCAACCATCTACAACTTAATAGCAATCCCAGATTTTAAGTGTTGCAATGAATCAGAGCCACGTTTGCAGTTCCATATTTTGTGATGTTTAATTTTCAAGCATTTTGTTTTAATTACCAGTTTCTAATAATTTTTATGTTAGCTGAGTGCCTTTCCCACATTTTCTTCTCAATAATTAAAACTTTTTAATAACACTACTTTCAATCAAAGAATTTCAATTTAGCTTCTTAACTTAGTTCTATCCTAATAAGTTTTTTTCCCCTGGAAATTTCCTAGCATTCAGTGAAGGAAATAAGCATTTCTGAAGAGCTGTATTTTTCCTTCTAACAAACTGACAGCTCAGTTACCTTGAAAACATTATTTGGCACAGCAAAAAGGCACAGAATCCCAAGTATTTGTACACAAGATGGCTCAGATACAAATCTGTCCCACCTTCTCTTTGGTGTAAATAACAAAAGCCACTGACTAGTGTGTGAAAAACAAACATGTCCTGTAGGCTTGAGAAAATGCCCTCTCAGTTTTGAAATCTGCTCAATCCCACAGGTGAGAGAATACAACCTACTAACTGAGAAAAAAATTGAGCAGAGTGTACAATAGTGCACAAAGGCTTAATTCCACTGCAAGGCCTGCCTGGTTTATAATAAAATAAAACAGCCTCATTGCAACAAACCAAAACCAAGTGAAAACACAATTGTAAGCCTCAAGTGATTCTAAACTTGCCCATCTCCCAGCTTTATAAACTGCCAGTTTCCAAACTCTGGAGAATTTAGCAAACTGTCTCTGAGGAATGCTTGCACCTCACAGATGAAATCACAGAGAAACCACAGAGAAGATTTGGAGATAACTATGAACCATGGAGATCTCACTAATATGCTGAGGCACTCGTCAGCGTTGTGGACAGTCCATTATACCTGGATCAGCATATTCCTGAGAATATCACATTAACTGAAAACAAACAGAGCACCAGCCATGGGCATCTCAGCTCTCCTTCCTTTGCCCTCAATCTTCTCTCAGATTCTTCCTTCAGGAGATCAAGTGATAAATTTCAAGTGTAAAAACATTTTGTTACTTTGACTCAATGACAAAGAAAAAAAAGCTGAGCAGCTTTTCACCAGAAAATGCTTATTCTACAAAGCCATGGGGTTTGGTAGGAAACCAAGTGTGCTGAACATTTCAATGAAAGTTTAGCAGAATCCTTCAGGCAGGTAAAATCCAAGTGTATGTTTTAAATCAAGCAATGTTTTTCCTCTTTTTTGGTGAATAAGAAAACTAATGCACCTGCTACTATTTATTTCACAGATCTTTAATATACAGGTATATTAAGTTTGCTCCTTTCACAGTTAGTTTTTAAATTTTGGCTTTTCATTCCAGTACTGAAACTTCCTACAGAAAGTCTGAGCTTTTCCTGGTTTGTAGCCCAAATTCACATTGGGAACAGCATTACTGCCATGGAGCTGCACCCTCCATAGGCAGCTCCTGATCCTGAAACCACAGCTGATTCAGGGCAGGCAGTTCATGGCCTCTTGCAGTTCTTGTCTACAGAATTTCTGTTCAGTCTAACTTCAGACACTTTGACACCTTGAGGTGTTCCCCAGTGTCTAACAGTGTTCCCCAGCTAGTGAGGGTGGAGTGAGGCTCCTTTGGGTGGAGGCTCCCATCAGCTCTTGGAGGTTGGAGGAGTTTCTCTTCCCCTAAAGCACCTCTAGCTCATGCATTTTTTCCAGAGAGTGTTTTCCTTGCAGGGTGGCCATAACCAGAAGAAGATTTTGCAGTTTTAGAGCTCTTACCATAGACAGAGAATGCATATACATTATATTACCTGACATATTTCTACTGCCCAGCAGACGCTATCAGCTGTTTGGTGGAGCACAAATGAAGATGAACCTGTCAGAGCAGGAAGCAATTAATAACCACATCTGGTTACTCAGAGCAACTCTTCCCATACTCCTCCTTGGCTAAATAACTAAGCTCTCTGTGCTCTTCCATCACTCTTGGATACTCAAGTTAACAGTTAGTATTTTTCAGAGTGGGGTCTGATCCAAAGCCTAACAGAAGATGAGAAGTTTTCGGTGGTCACCTCTCGGCTTTGGTTCATTCATGGGCACACAGAGGATGTGCAGGGATATTCAGCTGCACATTCAGGAGCTGACCAATGCTGCTGCTTCCCAATGCAAGACACCCCGTTGTCTCCAACCCCACATGCTCTGCACTGCAGCCCCATCTTCCACCCTCCTTCCCATCCCTTGTTCAGGCAGACACACTGCACATGTTTAAGTTACCACCTTTTTTTTTTTTTTCAACAATCTTTTTTTTTTTTCAAAATGGAAAAAAAAAGTCTCCCCCTTCCTTGTCCCTCCCTGCCATGTTCCCAAGGTGCCAACTAATCTCCGATGCCCAGCTTGTACACAGCCACCTCTAATTGCTCCTGCATTTTCATCTGGTGTAAGTTCAGCCATCGCTACAGCTGCCCCTCCTCCCTCCGGGAATTCACACCTTCATTATCACTCTTTACTGCAGAGCCGTCCGCAGGCTCCCGGCTCCGAACAGCAGCTCCGATAAAAAATAGAGCAGCTTTTCAGTGGTTTCAATTTTAATTACCAGCATCAAGGCAGCTCGCATTCTCACCAGGCTGTTTCGCACTAATTAAAGTGAGGAGGAGTTTATGGAAGGGACACCAACTCCACTTCACTCCCTCATCTATTATTTACAGACAGTAATACAAATAATTTCCAATTTAAACAGTCTGAGCTGGCCAGCAAAGAGGAGGGAGAGGTGGGGAGAACGCTAAGCAAGGAGAAACTCAAATAAAGAGCAGAATCCAAGAGGAGGGAATGGAAAATCGACTCCCAGTGCCCTCTAGTGGGATGATTTCCTGAGGGGTCGCAAGGTTGGAGGTGTGAACATGCCCTGGAGCCCCCCGAGGTGGCAGACGCCGGTTTCTCCTTGCCTGGCCTCACCGGTGACCTTCAAGATGTGACCAAGCAGCAGCCAAAGATCTTTTTGCACAAGGGTCCGGTCTGCCCCAGCTCTGCAGCAGAGCAGGGGGTTTAGTCCTGTGCTGCCCATCACTGGTGGTGCTCCATCTTTCCTTGGGCTGTTGGAAATGGGCTCTGAAATTCCATCCTGGCAGACACCACGCTGTAGGGTGCCCAGTCCAACTGGGAAGCACTGGTTCTGATGGGGTATGAACAAAGGGTGAAGTTGGGCTGGAGATCATGAGTGGGATTTTATGGGAGTCGTGGGAAAATCCCCTATCTAGGGGATGGGCTGCCCACACGGATGATCAGCTCCATCTGCCAGCAGATAGGGTTTCCCAAAGCCTGGATTGTTTTCCTGCCTGGTCCCTTTCTCCCTGGATGAGAAATGTTCTCCATCCCTCAGACTGGCTCTGTTCAGCGCAGCACGTGTCAAGCTTAGGAGTTTTATGGATTTGGACACAAACCCTAAGGATGGGCTGGAGCAGAGGTATGTGGTTCCATACCCATGAAAACACTGACTGCAAACAGGGAATAGCCTCTGGAAGACCCCACTGCACAGTGAATTTTACCACATCAAGGAATGAAAATGCAGTAGTGCCTCATCCATTGCTTTGTGCTGGTCAGCATGGATGAGGGGAGACATAACCCAGGGAACTTAGATAGCTCTGGTCTTTGCAGGGCCCTGTCATCTATGGGTCACATTCAAATTTCATTTAAACCACTGCTGATCAGGAGTAACTCCAATAAGAACAGCGTTACCCTGGATTTACACCAGGCTAAGGCAGATAAGCCTGAAGATCAGTGACTGAAGGAGAAGAAATTTCAACATAAATGATGTTACTACAGAAAAGTGCCTTGATTGAAGCGCAGGTGCTGAATGTTAATCACTGTAGGCTTCATCCAGCATCTGTGTAAGTCAAAAGCAATATCCCATTTACTGCAGTGTCTCAGGATTGAATCAACAGCAGGTAAAAACTCAGAGACCAAATCATCTTTCTCTTGTGCCACTACTGGAGTGTGTGTAGTGCCTGGGACTTCAGTGAAGGCATTCCTCGTTTATGCCAGGGTGCAAAAAAGAATCAGGCCCGGTCTTCTGCTTCTTGGGTGTTTCCAGGGAATAATGATGGCATTTGGAGCAATTTCACCTTGAGATTATCAATTCAGACCTGAGCCCAGCTGGGTGCCAGAAAAAGTTGTTACCAAAGGCCAGCTTCTAAAACGATGGGGTTCTGGGGTGGGATAAAATTTTCCACTGGTACAAGAAGAGCAGGTATTTCACAGATCTTCTTAACAAAAACATTAGAGACTACAGTTGATGTACACTGCTGTCTCCCCTTTGGCAAAGACAAGACTTGGGGCAGATGCTTGACTTTTGTTAAAAATGTGTGAGAGAAGTCTCCCTCTCCTTCTGGGGCTGGTACCGAGGAGACCACAGCTGCAGTTACAGATGGGATTTGATCAGGATGAGCATGGAATCCATTTCCCCAACTCTGCAATTCCTTTGTGCTAGCAGGGGTCAGGTTGGTGATCACCCTGGGGCCCAGCGTGAGTCTCCATGTGGTTTTTGCTCCGTATCAGACTGTGCCTGTCCAAAGAGAGAAGAGGCTGGCTCACATGCTGCTGACTGGTCAGACCCAAGGCAATGCTCACACCACACATGCTGGCAGAGCCCAGCTCAGCTCTGGCACCTGCCAAATGCAGCTGGAAGCACAAATCATTTCATAACTGCTGGTGTTTGTATGGCTGCGCCCGGGTACTCCTGTGGCCAGGCCTGTACATCTCTGTTATGGGCAACTATTTACACACACACACAGAAAAAATAAATACAATGTCATATTTGCTCTCATCTGGATTCATGAGATGGATTTTGTTGCGTTCTCTGTGGTGAAAACCGGTCATTCGTGTCTGCAAATAAACACAGCCATTTTGGCCTCAATCAGCTCCCCTCCAACAGCATCAGTTAATTGTACTTTGAAATCCCTTTTTCTGTCCTAAAATGTGCTTTCTGATCATCCTCTCAGAGCAAATATGGTAAATAACTAACCAATGTGAGCAGCCACCAAGCCATAAACATTTTACAGATGTTCAGCCAACGTCCACGAATGCAGACACAAATTCCAAACTCCAGCCATGTGCAGTGAGGCTGGCCCAGCTCGGAGGGGGATGTGCAGCTGAGTAGTTGGGTGCACTGTAAATGTGCCTGGTTAGCAAGAAAGGGCTTTTCACCACAGATCACAGGGAGCCCCTTCGTGGAGCTGAAATGCCTTTGCACCAGGTCCCTTGCTTCCAGCCAGAAAGTATCTCTCTCTCTGATGAGAAAAGGGGTTTTTCTAATTTATTGCTTTTATGGGATTGTTCCTCCACAGAGGCACAAATAGCAGCATATCAATAAAGCCAGTCGTTTGAAGTTGGATATTTCCACCTCTGTCACAGCAAAATAATTAAAAAAGGATTCACAAGATCATAAATTGCATGTCACCAAGGACACAGCCTCCTTAACCCTTTAAAAGCCAGGCTGTGCCCACCCATGGCCCATCTTACTGAAGGCATGAAGACACATTTGTTATTTTTAGCATCTCAGTCACAAGGGCTTTCTTGTCTGGAAAGAGATACAGTAAGAACCTGTCTGCACAGGGAATGAACTGGCTGGCTGGTGGGATCCTAGCCCAGCTCTGCTATGCAAATGCACATATAGATTTGATTTTCAGCCAGGCAAACCAGGAGCTGTGCTGCAGACCTGCAAGAGCCCAGCATTTAGTCACATGGAGGTTAAAACATGTTACAGGCACATCAGGCATTGGGGATAACATTTTCAAACATAGCTGAAGAGTGGCAGAATGAAGAGGACCTAAAATCATTTGTTCTCACTTGAAAGCTCCTCTGGCTTCAGCTAGGCTTCAGCTAGATAATGGAAAAGGATGGAGGCCATCTGAGCCAGAAACTCCTGTTGTCCTGCTGACCCCTCCCCAGAGCAGACACAGCCAGAGCACACCCTGAATCATTGAAGATAAATAAATATATCAGTGCAAGAAAAGGAATGAATGTTATTTTCTGGGTGGGTTGCAGCTTAGTTCCCAATACACCAGCCAGTGCTCCAGCCTAATTTGGTTACAGTCGAGGTTAGCACCCATTGTTAAATTCTGCAGGTCACCTCCTGCCCTCTTATAAATCCAGGGAACTCTGTGGGAAAGGCTGGGTGTGTAAATCTGCAGGTCTGGGCCCTGGTGGCACGTGGGAGCTGCAGTCCCCAGAGTGCCAGGGCTCAGAGAGGCACAGAGTGAGTAATGTCTGCTGGGCTGTGGGCAGAGGAATGAGCCAGGGGAGCGACTGCTTCTTCCTGGGGGAAAACACAACCCCCTGACAGTGGCAGGTTGTTGGTTTGGTGTTGCTTTCATAAAGACCACTCTTGAAGCCTGCAGAGGCTGCGACATCAGGGAAATCCCACTGGAGGTGGATTAGTGGGAAGAAGGGAGCTGAGTTAAGCGTGGTTTATCACAGGGCAGAGTTATTATATTACACATATCCCATGGCTACATCCACTACCAGCAGCGTGAGAGGGAGGCTTGTGTGTTTGCCTCCCTCTGCCCTCCCAATCCAAGACAAAACCCCCTGGAAATGAGTTGGTTTTTCCTTTTTGTTACTCCAGAAGAGGATGGTGGGACCTGTTTTTCCCAGCCTGAGATTTCTTGTGTAACTCCTTAGAGAAAGAAGCAAAGAAATCAGCCATTGTGGTATTTGCTTTTGGTAACATAACCTAAGTTTTCATGGGAAGAGTGAGATTTGGTTCATGTTACTCCATTATCAGAAGCTCAGGCAGAAGAGACACAGGTACAGAGGGTCTGAAGATGTATTTTTTCCTTAGCAAGGGGTTACTTGCTCTACTACAGACTCAGAATGTCAGAGGAGCTCAAAGTCTTTATGCCTAAATAGCTTCAGTTTTGTAATGATCATCAACAAACACAATAAAATTAAAACCTTAAGCCAGGAAAGCAGATGTAGAGCAACAACACGACGGGTGGGTGCTTGGTTTTAGCTAATACCCTCTCCCAAGCTCACGCTTTGCACGGTTGTAAAATCAGGAGCAGACCCCAACCCTCGGGAGCCCTGCCCTGCCTTCTGGTCTTCTCTCAACATGACACCAAATTAGGACCCTTCAGTGGCAGAGCCACAAACCAGGCAGACAGGACTAAACGGCCCCTGGATGCAGGATTACCAGGGCTTTGCTGGAGGATGGGGCAGCGCAGGGAATTGCAGCTCTCTTCCCATCACAGCCAGGCAGAAAGGGCCTGAGCAAGAGGCTGTGCAGATGGAGAAGGGCAGCAGCTGAGCCCCATCTGGAGATCCCTGGGGAAGTGCCAGAGAGGGGTGGGAAAAGCAGAGGATGAGCTGCGGTGTGCGAGGCAGGGCCAGCAAACGGAGGCAGGGAGGGAGAAGGTGCCTGGCACATGGCTCTGGTTAAATAGAAGGAATAGAGGAGGCAGAAAGGGTGGTTTCTCCTCAGAATGGCACCGAGTGTCTGCAGGAACAGCTGTTTTTGTTGACCCTCTCTGATGCCACCATGGGGCAGCGGTTAGTGAAACCCTGTGGGTTTATTGAGGCATTAAGATTCCTACAGAAACACCATACCCAATTCCCTCTCCTGTCCTCGTGGTCTCCAGTCTACCCATGGGTTAGACTGAGGTCTGTAGCAGGCCATCAAACAAAGAGATCAGTACTTCCACTGGAAACCTTCATTCAGGAGTCCACAGACTGAAATAAGTTAAAATCAGTTTCCTAAATGGTAGGAATAAATTGCTGCCCTTCTAGACAATTTTTTCTATTAGCTACCCAAAATAAAGCATATAGATAAATAATGAGATCTTACAGTACCTATCAGACTAGCTGTAATAAGCATTTGAGCAGGATGAAATACTGTCTTGTTAGGAGAGCTGAAGGTGTGAAGTTTGCCACCAGCTCCAAAGGGCAGAGATGCTCATATGACAACTGTCTCTTAATATCCATTAGCAAACTGATGGCTAATATAAGAAAACCCTTCACATTATCACTAATCCATCAATGGTACTCGTGGGGCTCCTGTCACCATAACACCCAAGTACCTCCAGCATCCCTGCAGCAGATTATGATCCATGGAGAACCCAAATCATTCTTACCTGAGCCTCTGAGTAAGTGATGAGGAGGTCTGAAGGAGGGAGGGAATCCTTCTTTCCATGCTGGACAGAGTCTTGGTGACATCTCTTGGTCTGAGGGCTTGGTGACCTTCAAGCTGGATGCCAGTGCTAGAGCACAGGGCTGTTCCAGGGGAGGGCTGTCTGTGCCCATGCTGCAGCACCAGCAGCCAGGCTTGCTGGGACAGAAGGGTCTGAGAAAACCTGCAGGGAGATGAGTGAAAATGAAATTAGGACAATGTGTCTCTTCAGATTTTTTATGGTTGTCCTATTTGGTCTTGGGGTGAGCTGGGGGTGTTTTGGTCTTGAGATGGCCACCGGTCTCTGCCTCATGGAAACCCCAAAGAACCAGAGCAGAAGTGAAGAGTGGCAGCATCAACCCTGTGCACCAGGAGTGGGGTCAGAGGCTGAAATCTTGGCTGTGATTTCCAGAGCTGTGGGCTCACCAGGTGGGGCTTCTCTGGGCTGGCAGAGACTCTGCTGGGACCCACAGTGATGTCTGCAGCAAACCAGGAAGGTCAAGACATGGAAAGTGAGATTCAGACAGGGCCAAGCCCTCCAAGCACACCACAAGCACACGTGACACTCTCCCTTTTAATTTAAGAACTAGGAAACTGCAGCAAACATCAACCAGCCCCTCTAAAAAGGAGCTCCAACCTGTGCCTGACTCACAGAGCACACCTTTTCCCTAACTTCATGCCTGAGACCAAGGGAAGCATTGTGAGGTCCCCAGGAGGGCCCAGAACCAAGCTCCTCTCACTTGCCTTGCCCCAGGAGAAGTCAGTGAAACATCCTTTTCTCTTTCCAACCCTTTGAACTATGCTCCTGAGTAGAGACAAAGGAAAAGAAGAGGGAGGAATTAATTCCAGGCTGTTGAATGTGTTCCCTGTTCTAGCTTAGTTTGAAGTAGGTACACACAATAATAACATTTTAATAATAATTTAATTTATAATACGCCCCCCTGCCAAGGCACTCAAGGCACTACACAAACAATTAAAATATGATTATAATAAATAAACAGCAATAATTAAAACATCATAAACCAGACAATATTAGAGGCAAACCAAATGCTAAAAAGCAAAACAAAGCAGCATCTTTGGAGGAAGGAGATCCTTGCACAATTCATCTTCCAAATCTCCTGTTGATGTTAGATTGAAATTCTCCTGTGAAGCTGTTTCTGCATCTGCAAAGATTTTGGCAGTGTCACTGTCATTAAAAAAAATGGATTTTATATTACCATAAATTAACTAGAGTTTTACAAGGCTGTAATAACACAACATTCACTTTCATTTGAATAAATTCAGAACTCAGTTTGCTCAGGAAACTCAGTTTATGGTGCCGAACTTGTGTTGACTACCCCGAGTTTGGGAAAAACACACACTCATACAGTTTGTGGTTTGTAAAACGTGCCTCATTATAGAAACCAGAAAGTATTAAAGATTTAAAACCAAACCCCAAACTGAATGGCAGACCAGCCTTCTCCTGGCTGACAGCTCCTCCGAGCCAGAGGGATCGGCTTGTCCCAGTTTACACAACTGGAACCAAAAGACCTAAACTAACAAAAGAAGCAATCTCCCTCCAAAACAAATGAAATTCCGACTTGTGCCAGGCGAGAGCCGTGCACTGAACTCTAATGATTAAAGGAGACAGGCTCTGTCAAGGCAGAGGTGGAACTGAAACCCAGCCAGTTGGTCCCTCCTCTGAAAAAAGCTGGCACCAGCTCTCAGACAATTACATCCAGGATCCGTTCACTCGAGTGCCTCAGCTGATCTCAGTGGTTGTGGCAGCGCATGAAGGGAAAATCCTCCTCGCAAACCCAAACCACACAGGGATTTCTCCATGCTAGGGGAAAAAAAAAAAAGCCCAAACAAAACAAAACGTGTTAGGAAGATGAAGCTGGTGGTTTTCATCCAGCACAGAGAACCAGGAGGATGTTTTCCACCTGGTTCCTCTGAGGTTTTGTTCGCGTGTGTGTTACTTCGAGCTTCAGATCCAAGAATGTTAAAAATCAAGGG
Organism: Sialia sialis; assembly: GCA_009812075.1. Classification (NCBI taxonomy): domain Eukaryota; kingdom Metazoa; phylum Chordata; class Aves; order Passeriformes; family Turdidae; genus Sialia; species Sialia sialis. The sequence continues at coordinate 5,193,607 of VRYO01002014.1, read as the reverse complement.
CATGGCAAATAACACCACGTGATTCTCACGCACAAAGCCATCTTTGGGTCTGGGTTCATTCAAAAAGAGCTTTCAAAAGGCTTCATGAGCTTAAGTGCATGATGCCACAACTTTGAGGGCAGGTAAGAGGCCTGCAGTGGAGGAACCATTACAGATTTTGGGCACAGAGCAAGTCCTTTCATTAATTTCTATAATCTCCTATCAGGACCTTCCAAAAATAAAATGAACCAGGGATTCCTGGTTCCAGGAATGGCCCCAAACTTTGCTGCAAGACTGTGCTGGAAAGGGACCTCTTCTTGTCTGTAGGCAAAAAGGCGCTTTCCAGGAGGTGCCCACATTTCCAGGGTTTGGGGCTGATTGTTTCTTTTCCTCTGTTGAATGCAACCTCCTCCCCCTTACAGATCTCATGTCTGCTTTAAGGCTCTGCTGCCTTTCATAGAAATGGTCCTTCCTGGCTGCTCACCTTTTGAAAAGGAATTTCCAAGGGCGAGGGAACCTCACCACAACTCACGTTCTGGCATCTCCCTGTGTCTGGGCAGCAAGGACCATTCATCAATCAGTATCCCCACAGTTTTCCCAAATCCTTCACCCTGCACAGAAGTTATTGAGCAAATTTCAGATTTCCTCTCTGTGGAAGTAACTGGAAATTCATGGCTCTGGGGCTGCTCAATGGATGTGGTAGATCCACCTTCTTCTCCAGTAGACAGCAGCATTTGGACTCTAATTCCATAAAAATAGTTTCTATTTCCTGTGGAGATGGAGTGCAGTGAAACACAGAGAAGTTCATCCATATCCTCTGCTCTTCCTCATGCTGGGCCACATTTCAGCTAAAAGATTCAGGGTCTGGGATGAACCATAGGAAATTTGCATTCTGTTTTCTTCATCACTGTCCTTCAAGTGTCCTGTGTACCTTGAACAGGTGAATCAGACACAAACCATCAAAAATGTCAGATGTCTCTGCCTCTGGAATTCAAAGACAGCCAAACATCTCACACCTTGAAGGATGTGGATTAGAGGTCTGTGCCTCAGTTTCCCTGTGTGCTTTCCTGCCTTCCAGGACCGATTGGACATCAATATGTCGGTAATTTTTCTCCTCAACTTCATCATTCACTCAGCCATCATGGTGTTTAATTCAGATTTGGTCAGTCATGAGATGATGATTCTGCCCATGTCAGCATTTCACCATAGCAAAAGAACCTCACTGGAGGTTCTTCCTGGATTTACACTCAGGGTCTTTCCACACATTACTCAGGGCTCTGGTTCATTTGGAAAGGCTCCCCAGATCCTCCAGGACTGGGGTAGCTCCAGCACGGGGGTTTGGGAGTCATTGGAAACTGCTTCAGAAGAGCACTCACTGACACTTGAGAGCAGAAATGAGAAGACAGAGGTGGCAGAATTTATTTTATGACAAATCCTAAAAGGAAATTATGCAAAGTAATAAAATAAAGAAGAATTATAAATGAGGACAAGAAATGGGTGAAATATAGAATAAATTATGGGAAAGCAGGAAGGTAGGGGGGAACAATTGAAGGCAGAAGTGCTGAGTTAAAGAATAATTATTAGAAACTGATGGATAGACTGAAGGGAAGAGGGCATTTGGGTTGGGGATTGGTACAAAAGGAAGCTGCGCAGTTTCGTGCACAGCAGCATTAACAAAGCTTCTCCCTGTTAGCTGTGCCTGGGATGCATGGGGTGACAACCACGACTCATTATTTGGGTGCAAACCCATAAATCCGGGGGCAAGGTTGCTCCTGCTTTCACCTACAGTCAAAATGAGCCAAACCTCAGGAATAAAAGGTGCTCAGGTGGCATGGGCAGGGCCGTGTCCCTCCTGGCAGCAGTGCCTGGCTCCCTGCTCAGCATCCTCCCCCAGCCCCGCAGCACCTGCCGGGGATGCTCCAACAAACCCAGCAGAGGCTCCCCAGTGAGAGCAGCAGGGGACAGCGCTGTTCCAGGGCTTGTCTGGGGAATCCTTTGGGTCGCTGCGAGCCCCAGGTGCGGGGAGGAAGGAAAGGGGCGAGGGAAGCCCCTGCTCTGGCCAGGGATGCTCTGTGGGTGCAGCCCATGGCAGGAGGAGCTGGTCCCAGCCCCACGGCCCCAGCTGTCACTCTGAGCGATGAATTACATGCTATAAGAAGGTGTTGACAGGAGCAGCTGGACATCAGGGAGTGATGAAAAGGGAACAAAATTCATTCCGAGTTCAGACAGACTGGCTCGTTAGGGCCACAGGAGCACTGCTCCATCTCCTGGACACGCACTGCAGCGGCTCCGCAGATGCCCAGAGCCCCCGAGACCCTTCCCTCTCCTGGTTTAGGGCAAATCTGGGAGGAAACCTCCGAATGGGGGCCTCCAGGGAACAGATTCAAGCACAACTGGTTCGGGAAAAATAATTCCTGAGAGAGAAGTGGAAAAAAACTATTAAACAGACAAAGCACTTGCCAGCACAAAAATGGTCAACAGCAAAGAGCAAAACCTCTCTGCTCCGAAGAGATGACAAATTGAGAAGAGTCCCTCCCTGTGTCTCAGCCCGGCTCACTCAGGCTGTTTTTTAACCCCTCCGGCGCTGGGAAATGTCACAGCCCAGCCCTGGCCCTCTGGGCCACAGGTGTGAGCTCCTGCTGCTCCTCTGGGATTTTAGTTCGAACAATTCCAAGAAAAAGGGAAAAGAACAGTCCAGGGGAACTCCTTTGCCTCAGCTAGCCAGAAAAAAAAAAAAACAACAAAAAACCCAAAACAACAACAACAACAAAAAAACCAACCAAAAAGCCAAAAGAGCTCTGTCTGTCCTGCTGTCCACTGCAGACAACACGGTCTGTGTGAAGGATGTGGGGGAGCAAGCACAGCCTCTGATAACAAACTCTGCACCTCTTCTCTCCCCCCTTTCACTCCTGAAACCAGTCTGAAAGTTGCAAACTCAATGTGCAACCCCCACAGAACAGAACAGACAATTTGGGGATACAAGCATCATAAAGTCACCCCAACGCACGATCCCATCCCGTGTCACACCAGGGGACACACCCGAGTTCCCCCTGTCCCTGAGGTGTCCCCAAACACAGCACGGGATTCAATCTGGATGTCTTCAAAAGGAACCTTTTTGTCCCCCTTGTTTGAGGCTGTAATTTGTATAAACTGTAAGAGGAGGGATGGGGGAGGCGGGACGGGAACATTTGGCATCAAAACAATTATCTCCATTTTAATGCAAACTAAACGACATGCTAAAGGGGAATTGTTCTGTACATATGTACAGCAAGTGAACATTAAACCACACGGCTAATAATGAACTGGCTCGGCATTCCCCCAGCCGTGCGAAATGCGAGGGTGTCCCCTAACATTTAATGTGCGGACAAGTTTGAGGTCCCGTATGATTTATTCTTAAAGCTGTGAAGATAACAAAGATTTTTTTTTTTTTCTCTAAGTCAAGCTACTTCTTGGCATTGAAAGAAGTTGGCAGGGAGAAAAAAGTGCCAGTGCTTCTCCCACCCCTTTCCTCCCTCCCTTCCTCCGACTCTCCTCCCTTTCCTGACTTCCACTTCTTTCTGCCGCTGGAGAAAAAGAATAGCAAATTCAGAGAAAATTTCATTGACGTTATTCAAAGAGTTTTTCATGGATTATTTACACAAGTGCTGTTCAAACAGCCTTTGTCTGAACATCCCTTGAAATCTGCACCCAATCCTTTCAGATTCAAAGCAATAGCTCAGGGGAGACAAAGGGGAGCGGCTGACATGGGTTTCCTCTGCGAGTGAATGAGAGGTCTGGCTGAACACAGAGGGCTTTGGGATCACAAGCTCCCTTTCAGCCTGGAAAATAAACACTGATCAGCTGTACCTCCGAGCAGCCTGCCCCATGGAAAGAATGGGGCACACCTGGCTGCCACCCCTGGGGCATGGCACCCCTGTGCTGTGCCCTGTCCTGCCCTGCTGCAGGTGTGCCAGCCCTGGGGACCCTGCTGCACCACGGGGACAGGGAGAGCCAGCACCCTGAGCCACCCCAAACCCAGCCCGAAGAGAAGCTCCCAGTGCTAAACTTGCTCCTGCAAAAGCCATGAGTGTAAACAAATATACTCTTAAGCAGAGAAAAGAAAGAGGGGTGGTGGGAGGAAAAGGAGGGTGAATGAAGGCAGGAAAAGTAACTATAGAAATATTACAAGGTGCACCCATGTTTAACACCAACTCACAGCCCTCTCTCCATCCCAAAGCTTCTGCACAGCACTCACCTCCCTCTGACCTGGGAAACCAGGCACCACAGGCTCATGAAATGCTTGAAATGCCCATAACAGGGTCAATTAAAATCGAGGCAGTAGTGAAATATGTAAGAAAGGCCAAGTTCTGCCTTAAATTCCACCCCCAGTGATGACCAGCTGTGAGGCAGGGAGGGCAGCGCGGTCCCTGCTCCTGCCCTCTGTCCTCTCTGCACAGCAAACACAGCATTAGGTACCTCCTCTGCAAATCTTCACAACTTTTGGTTGTCACCTTCATTAGATTAAAACGTTCAACCATTCTACACACATTTGGTCAGTCCCTCTGAGAGCTCTCTGCACTCTTTGCTCACGTAAAATTTTTCTTGCTCCCTGCATTCTTCCCAGCTCCTATTTCTGTTTCTGCTTTCACCCATCAACCTCATACCAAACATCAAAAGAATCGACTTTTCTGCTTTGTTTTGCTTTGCTTTGCTACATTGCAAAAGAAATGCCCCAAGTTACTGCCTTTGGATTTCAGTGGGAGGCTGGAACTGGCCCCTGTCATCCTCCTGCTGCCTGTCAAAATAAATCCTTTTCCTTCTCCACCTCTTTATCCCTTCTTTCAGATGTTCTCCTTCCTCCCTTTTGCCTTTCCTACCACCACCATAAACCCGGTCTTTTCCTTCCCTGATTTATTTTCTTCCTTTCTCATCCTCATCTGTGTTCTGGATGTCTCCACAGAAGATGTGAACAGAAAGACACAACTTTATTGCAAACTCTGAGCACAACAGTCCCATTTCCAGGTGTCCCAGAGATCTCGGACTCCATCTCAGCTCTACCACTGGAGGCAGCAGAAATTGGTGGAAAAACCCTTTTTTGAGAGTGATGAACTTAGCTGGTTTGTGGCGTCCTGGTGCAGGCACACAGAGATGCTCTCCAGAAAACCACCATCACCATCAACAAATAATAAATAATTTTTAAAAATAATAATAATAATAACTCTGGATGTAGTTATCCATAAAAATGCTGAACCTCCTTTTGAACTCTGTTCAGCTTTCAGCATCATGTCCTTGCAGGGCAGTGATTTTCCAGCCTCTCTGAGTGCTCATGAAGACTTTTATTCATCTTTTATTTTTCAGCAGCTCTGAACTGATCTGGCTTTCCAGTTTCACTCATCATTAGGAGACAGAGGAAGTAGAGCCCCCTGCAAGGCTGTTTTATCCCTTTGAGTCCCACACAATTCTTGAGTCTTGTTGAAATACCACTTTTAACTTTCCCAGAATGATGCTGCTTGTGAGTCACCTTTAGTGCTGAAGAAGTAGCCTCTCCTAGCAAGAAGATTAAAATCCTATTACTTGTTATTCATGTGTTATTTAATGATATTTTTTCCATTATGTATTTATTTATTTTTAAGTTACTTGCTTTGAATCTCAAGTTGGTGTTTTTAATATTAAGTCAACTTTCTAGTTTGTTTTTCTAATTGGAATAATATAAAAATAGAATATAATTGTAGTGGTTATTTTTATATTTATTAAAGGAATGACAACAACTCATGATGAAACACAAACACCAGCAATGCAGCTGCACAAATTAAGAACAACAAGGCAATAAAAAGTCCTAAAATTCCAGTGTGTCCCTCCTAGAGGTCCATTACCTCTCCTGTAATGATTTGGCATCCAAGTGGTGGCCATATAAACTCTGGTTTGAGGACACTTCTCTCCACACACAGGTTTCTCTCCATCCATGGAGAAGGTGGGATGAAGGCATGTTCCACCTGTTTCTGAGGATGACAAACTCCACTTTGGGAGAGGATGTGTCGTTTTGATGGCTGGATGGCTCTGAAGATGAAATGCCACAACCTCATCTGACAGAGAGCTCACGTCAGTGAGGAGATTCCTCTAAAAAAATCTTTTCATGGCCTGGAAGAGAAATGGGTCTTATTGGTGAGATGAAGAGCCAAATGGAAGACGGATGAAAGGGAAATAAAGAGTGAAGAAGAAAAAAGGAAATAAGGCAACGGCTCCAGAAGGAAAATTAGTCACTGAGATAGGAACCCATAAAGGTGGATCCAAGCAGAGCAGGGAAGTGGAAGGGGATCAAATGGGAGATCAGAAAGGAAACTGCTGCAGAAAAGTGAGGACATGGCCAGGAAAGGAAGGAATAGAATGACAAGGAGGGAACAGCAGGAGAGATGAACAGGGTGGAAGAGGCTTGGAGAGACACAGGAAGCAAGAATAGGAGAGAGGGGAGAAACAAAAATGCACCCAGAATGAGGTACAGCACCCCTCCTGCATCTCTTGGATGCTTTTAACAGGTGCCTGGAAGAATCTTCATTTATCAGGAATTCAATTAAGTGGCATAGTCGTTATTAATTTTATAGGAATTATTTGTACAGGAGAGCCTGGAGCGAGGCAAGGCCTGCCAGAGCCATTTCTCCTGTCAACACCCTGGGTCAGGTAGGCACTGGCAGCGCAGTCTCACCAGTTGAGATATTAATGAGATGCCTCTAGGTGCAAATGATAGTTTAATAGGTGTTAGTTACCAGGAGCGCCCCTCGCCTGCACACGCCACACGCACTGCTCCTGACGAGCCTGCCTCCTTGTTAGAATAAGTAATTAGAATGTAGGAACACTCACTTTGACACTTTAATAAAGTGTCAGCCGTCGTCAATTTAGTATTTAATAAAATAAAATTAAATATTTACTACTTTTTTTTTTTATGACGTTGTATTTAAAATGCATATTCCTCAAATTTGGGGGATTTGGAATGAGGTCCCAGAAAATAAGGTCCATGATTTCTCCTTGGGTTTTGTTTGCCATGTGGAGGAGGGATATTTTTGTGGACGAGAAAATCCAGCAGCACTTGCAGAGGAATTCTTATATGCAAGAAGAGGTTTCCTCCTCCATCTTCTGAACCTCCCTGTGCTGCCTGGAGACTTGGGATGAACTGAACCAGCCCAGCCTAGACTGCCACTGCTGATGGCAGGCAGTCACTGCCAAGCAGTAGAGGAAAACACAAGTTTCTTCCTATTTCCTTGGTAGAACAGTCTTCCAGATCAGGTGTTGGAAAGAAAACAGAAGAAACTGCTGAAAATGAAAGCATGCTTTAAGCCTGGAGGGAGTCTGAAAATTAAAACAGCTTAAATGGGTTTATTCCCTTCATATCTCACCACCCCATGTTTGCCCTTCCTCAGGGTGCCCACCTGGCCAAGGGGAGCCCAGCACTGAGCCAGGCTGGAACCTCAAGATGCAGATGGCATCCTGGTGACAAAGCTGAATGGCCTGGCCCACAAGATGCTCACTGATCCAGCAAAACAATCTCTTCCCCATCTCTGCTAAAACAAAGAGCAAAGAGCCAGGAGTCCATGGCAGAGCAGTTATTTTGGGGTGCAGTCAGCCTCGTGCACCTGTCTGTGCTCACAGAGCTGAGATGCTCTGTGGAGCCAGGGCTGTTTTGGAAAACAAAAGGTGAGAGGAAAGAGCAGGAGGAGGTGCAGAAAGTCCCTCCAGTCAAGGTGCCTTGGCAACACGGGGCAGGGGGTGTCCCCAGACAGTGCCCTGCTAACAAGGGATCCTGTCTCAGAGACCAGTGAGTCACTGAAGAAAGCCTGGCAACAATTATTGAAATTGAAGCCTCTTTCTCCTAGAGGGGGACAGTGGTGCTGTCTCTGTCTTTTGGGGTTCCTGCTGGCTGCCTGCAGGCTGTTTGTCCCTGGGACATTGCTCCTGGGGGGCTGTCAGTGTTGTTGCCCTAAAGTATCAGGAGACTTGTCCAGTGTCACCAGCCACCTCAGGCCAAGGCCAAGTTCGGCTTCTTGGGTTTTTCTAGGCTGGAAAAGCACAGTGCACAGTGCATATTTTAGCCCAGGCATCAAATGGATTTTCTGGGGGAAGGTGGCTGGATGTCTCTAACCTCTGGACTGGCTTGGTTGCATTCCCATTTCCTGGAGCCTCAGCTGTCACATCTGGATCCTCATTTAGACCAGGGCCACATCCACCATGAAAAAGCAGATTACACCCCACGAAGCCGAGGGAAACTAACAATAACACCAAGTCACCTCCAAACAGAGGGAACAAACACCCAGAGCCTCTAAGAAAACTGTACATACAAACAAGTCCTTACTGGAAACCCTCACTCCCCATACCCAAAATGAGACCTCCAGCACTCCCATTCTGCAGGAGCCAGCCAGGACATAACTCCTTGCAGAGTCTACAAGGTGTTGCTTGGATGCAGAAGCAAAGGGAGATTTAAGACACCTGGTGTGTGTGTCTGTGGGTCCCCACAGCCTGGGCAGATGATGGGGAGTGCTCAGCTCCTGGCCCCACGCAGGGAGAGGTGTTACCCTGGAGAAGAGCTCAGCAAAACAGCTCAGCAGCTGCCCACCCTCATTCACAAACTAACACCACGTCATTTGTCACCCAGAGAAGCACCCGGCTCTGAATGGGGAATGCTGGCAGCCTCCATCAATGTTTTCACAGGCAAATTCATACACTGACCTCCTCGTGAAACTCGCAGCAAATGCCTGGAGTCTGGTTTACATCTGCCATGGGATCCTGTTACATTCAGAACAACCCCTGTCAACGCTGAATCTGTAACAATCAATAAAGCGGGAGAGTTTGTTTGTTCATGTTTTGTTGGTTTGGGGTTTTTTATGTTTTCTCATTCCTAATTGTGTTATTTTGCTACTCCAAGTTTTGCAAGTTTTGCAATCGCCTCCCTCCTCCCCTTCTTGTTTTCTTTTAGGACAAGCTGTCATCTTTTCACATCTTTTCACCAGGCCGTTGCAAATGTAAAACTGTAAATTGCAGGACTGTGCAAATAGCACTAATAGCATTTGCATAAAAATTGGTTGCAAAGAGCAATTAGCACTTCATTAATAATCAATGAAGGGCCAATTTACACATTGCCCAAAAGCAAATTGTAAATTCAATTTTGTCTATAACTGAGCATTTGGTGCTGGGCAACTGTACAATGGTGCCAGGAGGGACCAGCACAGCACTTTTGGAGTCAGATCTTTTAGATCTCCATGAGCTCAGGCTTTCAGTGATGCCCAGCATCCTTCGGAGGCCAAGCCAGCATCCCCTTCCCAATGGAAGAGAACTGCAGGAGGCAGATTTGTTCAGAGGAAAGGCACAAATGTCTGCATGCTCCCAGTCCTGCTCAGAACATGGACACTGCTTGTAGGGAAGCCTTGGTCCTGCCCAAACACACCTTGCAGTGATGCTGAGGGGAAGGGGAGATGCACCAAGGACATCTGAGAGGTGTCATCACCTCGATACTAAGACCTGATCATCCTCCCTCTGCAGTATCTGCTCTACAAGTGACAGCAGAACTCCTTCCTTTGCCTTAGGTGAAGGCCTAACACAATCCTTGTGGGTGAAGGATTCCTACCAAGCCAATCCATCCAGCTTCCCCTTGTCACTGCCACCCACACGTGACCTTTCTGGGACATCCCACATTTCTGGCACATCCCAATAAGGCACAGCCCTGCTTTATCACTTTGATTTTGGTGTCCCAGAGGGGTTCCTGGTCCTGATTTGGCCATTAGGCACCCCTCAGCCCTCCCCGGAGATGAATGGTGCTATCCAATAAACCAGGGCAGCTTAACCACAGCAACAACTTTCCCAGCCCCAAATTCTTTGCTATCTCATCCTCCACTTAAAAGGCACAGCCAGCTCCATTTCATGAGCAGAGCCTGACTCTAAACCACTTGACATCTGAAGTTTTCTTATCACATTTAGCATGGATCTCATGAATCTGGAGAAAAGCTAGACGATCATTTAGCAGGGGTTGGTCGCTTTATCTATTTTCCATAATAATTTGAATATTATTACAATGGCACCTTTCATCTGGGGATATACATGCACTTTACATATGTTACATTAATTTCACCGAAGAGCTGGGGAAGCACTCCTTATCCCTATTGTGCACATGAGGAAATGGAAGCACAGAGATGATATACTGTTTGCCCAGTATCATACAGGAAATTTCTGACAGAGCCAGGAATAGAAATCACATCTCCCATGTCTTATGCAGAATATCTTTATGTCCCTGCCCAGTAACTGAGCCCTTAATCCAGACTAAGACACCCACACAGAACCCACTTTGCTGAGAGCAGCACAGACGCCCAGAAATGGCAGGGCCTTGCTCTGGGAGGAGACTTGACTGATCCAAAATTTCCCCCATCATGCAGGGTGGAAGTGTCCTTTGCAAGGAGCAGCTTTGGGAGGGAGGCTGGCTCTGAGAGTGGTCTCCATCTGAAGTGGATGTTATTAGTTGGTGTAAGCAGATACTCGACGTGGGATGCTCAGGACTTCTCAGTTTTCACCCAGCAACGTCCCTGCTCCCTTTTTCCTGCCTGTTCAATCCACCTTTACCAAGAGATTGAATTTACAGTGGACTTGAACACATTTAAATCCATTTATTGCAAAATTACTTTTCAATAATTACATCATTGTGCTGACTGTGTTGCATAATGAAATTAGCATGAGAGATATTAGAAAGAATATAAAATTATAAGACATATTGAAATACCTCTTTCCCCGTCTGCCTTAGCACAACCCATAGCTTAACTGGAAAACGAGCACTGCTCCTGGATGGGATTTAAATGCATCAAGTGTAATTTTATAATGTTTTTTATATAAATTAATTATAATGGCTATTGCTGCTTTACATTATTAGATTGAAATTTGCCTCCACTTCAGTGCATTAAAAGAAAGCTGCACTCATTTTGCTCTGCAATGCCCTGAAAGTTCTCGTGGCATGGAGCCACCCTGACACCATCAGCACATCTGAGGTGAAAAGTTTTGGGCTTGTGTGGGACTGGCACTGGCCACTGTGGCTCCTAAACGCACATCCAGAGCTTTGGGAGCAGGCACTGGGTCCTCACAGAGATCTGTGCCTGGAATGGGACATTGCTCCCCTTCCAAACCCTGCTTTTTCTTCTCTGAGCAGTAATAGGGATGCTCAGGCTGGTTTTAGCAATCCCACCTCAACTATGCATCTGAAAATAATTGGAGGTAATAAATGCATTGCCAAATCCATGGCATGGCACAGGTGAAGTGTCTGACTCAGAGCAAGCACAGCCCATTAGCTGTCCAGAGGCTGCTGTCAACCAGATGCTGCCAGATGTGTGGGAACATCTCTACAAGAGCTGGGACCATCCTCAGGCAAAGCTCTCCTTTGAAAACAGAGTCTGGACACTGTGCAGTGATTCCTTTGTCATACTCCCCATTCACATGTTGTTTTCCTCTTCCATTTTCTGTACCTGCAGAGGAGAGCAGGCAGTGGGGTATGGGGTGGTTAACAAACCTCTTGCTATGCTGGACAAACCACAGCTATGCAAAGCACAATGAAGACACAGTGATACGCTTTTACTGCCTCTTAATCCTCAATAGAAGTCTACTAATATTCAATTTGTGACATTATTTGCACATTGAGTTAATCCAGAAACTAAAGGGCTAATGAGTTATGGAAAGTAGCACACGGTTTAATTGCAACAACAAGGGCCTGCCAGCCTCCCTCCAGTCAGGAATGCCTGGGTAAAAATAAAATTCTGCATGCACTGGTACACACCAGATGGGCAGGGAACAGCTAACTAAACAATGTGAACTAGCTGAATGACTTTTCTTTTAAATGTCCTAAGTTTTCCTTTTTTTTTTTTTTTTCAGGTATGGTCCTGATGAAACAATATTCATTAAACATAACACAAAACAGTCATAACACAAAAAAGGGAAAAAAAGATTGACCATGAAAATAATCATGGAATCATTTAGGTTGGGAAAAATCACAGAGCCCAGCTGTTAACCCAGCAATTCCAACTCCATGACTAAATCAAAACCCTGAGTGTCACGATTTCCTTACAGAAAGACACAAGGTCTTTAAGAGTTATGTTGAGAATAAGAGAAGTCAGTTGAGGAACTTATAGAATGCAAAGGACAGTGGATATTTTCAGCATATGATGCCACCAGCCCTTGGCAAATCTGCTGCCTCATTCAGTGTGCTCAGCCCTGAGCACAACAGTTCCCCTTGGTCCACACCCAGATGAGTAAGAATTAGGGTTTAAAAGTCAAACTGCAAAACAGAAACAATCATAACATTTTCCCCCTCCTCAAGCCCTCTTTTCAACCCGCTCTGTTGGTTGCTCCTCTGTTTCACACCTTTCTGGAACAACTGAATTTCCTAGAATGGAGCCAGCTTCCAGCCAGCAGCACAGCACAGTCACATTCTATGCTTACACCTGTTTTGGGGCCAAATAATCTGAAGAAAGAGACTGCAATGTGCAATGAAGCTGATGGAAAGTATGAGGAGGAAAAAGAACAGGCTCCCTGCCTGGTTGGCTGCCATTTCAGATGATTCAAAGCTCTTCCCAAAGCTTTTTGCAGTGAAGAAGAGCCAGGAAAATCATCTTCTGCATGGACTTGTAGAAACTACCCCTTCCTCAAATCTCTGTGTGGCAGAAACTCAAACATTTCCGTTATGTTTATGGTATGGAAAGCTGGCCTTCTCTAAGGTCTCCTCCAAATCTGGTCTAACAAAAACACAAAATAGCAAATCCAGACAAAATGCTCCTTTTTCCTGCTGAGCTTTGTTAATGGTCAACCCAAGACCAGTAGCTCCTGCATTTTTTTTTTCTCTGCTGCTGGAACAAAAGCAAAATGGAGCTGCCAGCAAAGAGGGCTGGAGACCCTCATCTCAGATAGAGCCAGGAGCTCAGGAGCTTGCACTATTTAATAGAAAAAGTGAATAAATCTAAACAGCACTTAATTTATTGATGAAGTAAGAAAGACTGTTTAATGTGGAAAACATAAGCAAGATCAATAGCAGAGAGCACAAATAACTGAGGCTATTGACACTTAAGTATTTTAAGCCTAATTGCAGGCATATGCACTTTCTAAGGGTATCTCACCTTCTAATAGCACCCTTGAGATTATGGGGTTAATTGATGCAGCTGTTTACTCCTGGCTCACGTGGTCCAGATTGGGATTCCCTGGAGGATGCTATTAAACTAAAGTGTTTAATGAAGTGCTAAAGAGTGGAGTTTCTAATATTCTCTTCCCTTGAATGAAATTGAATAGGAATTGGAGCAAACTTCTCCTCCCCAGGTGGGAGCTGCAGCTCAGCATTGGGGTAAATCACCCTGTGCTCCTCACAGGGAGCCTTGTGATGCAGAGGAGAGAGACCAAGCCTGCTCAGGTTCAATTTTAGACTGACTGTGTGGGGATACTTGCGGGATTTTCCCTCCCCCGTCAGGGATAGAAGAGACCTGCAGACATGCTCCATTTTAGCACTGCTGTTGGACAAGGAGTCCCAGGATGCCAATGCCACTCCTGTGGCTTTTCAGGATATGGAGCTTCTCTCTTTTGGGGTGGGCTGAAAGGATTTGATCTCTCTTTGGGAGGATCAGATAACAGCACCTGTGATGTCCCTGGCCTGGGTGGTTCAGCTCAATGGCAGCAGGGCAAAACAAGACTGCCAGAAAGGAGGCTCTGTAACCAGTCTCTTCCATTTAGAACTTGCCCAGACTGGTTTGGTACCTTTGAAAAGCAGGTAGCTGCTTGCTGCCTAGGTGTTTGCTAGGCTGACATCCCTGGTCAAGGGGCACAGCCTCCCTGTACCATCCTACAGTGCACAGCACAGAGCTCTTTGTCCCTGCAATGGGAAGGGTTTGGCTCTTCACCTCCATCCATCCACCACCACCAGCTTCTCCCAAGTGAGGTCTGGCATAGCAAAGCAAGTAATGAAGGAGATTTCATCTCTGCAGCCCTTCACCATCACCTAGGCCCTGCCTGGAGGGACCTTGGAGCCTCCTGTCCCAGGGCCCATCCATCCTGGCAGTGATGTCCCCCAGCCTCTCACTCTGAGCAAGGCTGGTAATTGCTGCAAGGCAGAAATTACTGTCTCCATTTGGCTTTTCCAGCCTGAGAGGGCACTCAGACGATGGCTGTGATGAGGACAGGGCTGTCCCTGGAGTGAGGGGCCCAGGACTGCTCTGCCTGGGCTCAGCACATCAACCTCAGAGCCTGCAAGGTGCTCCCGTGGAATCAGGTGCCATGCACAGACCCTTTAAAACCATCCTCTCCCTCCACAGCAGCCTTTCTCCTGCAACTTGAGATTTTCTTCTCTTTTAAAATCAATCAGTTTGAAGCCATTTTTACAAAAGCCTTTCTGCAGCCTAGCTATTCCCAGTGAAAACGCTCCTTCTATTGCCTCCATCCACATTGCACCTCCCTTGGGAGGGCCACAGAGATGGTGAGAAGGAAACATGATGTTTGTAGCCCTGATAACGTTACCAACTCCACAGACAGTGCTTCTAGGAGCAAGCATGCTGTGTGCAGAATGTGGCTGGAAGTGTGGTGGGTTAGCTGGGTTGCTGTTTGCAGTGTTTGCCCACAGATTCCAGAGGGAACCATCAGGAGGTGTGGGAGGTAACCAGGGAAAGCTGGTTTGCTGTCAGTCAGCACAAACTGTGACAATGTGGAGAGGTTTGTGCATGCCTTGTGAAAACCTGGGGGTTCTGTGAGTCCAAAAAAGGCTGAAATCATGGGTGGAGTGGGTTTGGGGCTGTTTCTACTGTTTCTATCCCACCTGTCAGAAGGAATGTGGAGCAGAAAGAGGCTGTGAATTCTGAGTTGTGTCAGGGTAATCTGCAGGAGAAAACCATAATCCAACTCAGAACAAACCTGAGACTGCTTCCCCTTGTGTCCATGACCTGGTGGTTTTGGAACAGTGTGTCTGGAGCTGGAGGAGGGGAGAGTTTTCTGCTAAGACAGTGTGGCCACACTCAGGCTTCCAGCTCTCCACCAGATTGGCCAGGCTCTTCAAATCTGGGGAAATGGAAATAATGTCAGAACAGTGGAAGTCCAATAGGCTGGAGAGCTTGGCTGTGTGCTGAGGGATGAGCTTGTCGTCTCAGTGCCCTGAAGAGCTGGACATCAGAGAGGTTAAAGAGAAAGGAAAATGTCCATGTTTGGTGCTTCCCCATCTGCTCTTCACCTCTGAATAAATATTTCTGATACCAGGACTCCCAAATTCTCACCTCTCACCCCAAAGCCTCCCGGTTCCTTTCTGGTTTTATTCTTGCTGTCATATTTCTGCCCTCTACAAATCTTCCACCCTTCCATCCATCCTCCTTCTTTTGTGCCTTTAGTCAGCTGTGCCCCACAAATGTGTCCCTTGCACATCAACCCTCCAAATTAGTGTCCTGGAGATAGAAAAGCAGCTCTTCTGGGTCATTTTAAGCACATCCTTATCAACCTGTGTCAGGGAGCAAGATCAGTGTTGGCTCTTCTCTCCCTGCTCTTCTGCAGCCCAGCTAGCTCCAGCCCTACCACCCTGAGCTCTGCCACCATCCAGCCTCAGGGCACCTTCACCATCTTCACAGCTGAAATGAGTTTATGCCCTGGACAAGACCAGCCCTTGTCTGCTGAAGGTGTTTTTGGCCTCCTTGCTACCAGCTGCCTCTTGCTGGATTTATTCACATTTGCCCATGTGCAGTGGATTTCCCAGGCTCCAGTGGTGTCCCAGGCTCTCAGTTCAGTGTCCCCTGGGAATGTCACCAGGGGTGTTTTTTACCTTTTCTCAGAGCCAGGGTGGCAGGTGAGCTGTCCTGGGTGCCCCACATGGGGTTCCAGCCCACACATGGAACCAGCAGCTCCTGGGAAAGTCTCCACATGAATTTGCTCCCAATCCAGCAAGCCACAACCACCCTTCCAAACCCACAGGACAATTCTCTTCTGCTACAACCACTGTGGGGACAGGCTTAAGCTAAGCTGTTTTGTTTCACAAATGCAGCCAGGCCAGCACACCACCAAATAGCGAGGCTTTGCTGATATGTGCAAACTCATTAAACCACTGTAATTTAATTGCTTGCAATTGTCCATCCATACCCTGAACCCTGAACTCTCTGCAGCACAGGGCACAGAGGATCTCCCGTCCCTGCAGCCTCCTCCTGTCCTTGGCAGAGCAGGACCTGTGGTGGCAGAAGGGACAACATCAAAGCCCCCAGTACTGGGAGAACAAAATCATTTATGGTGCACAAGAAAAATGAAAACAGCCAAAAGGCCACAACAGAAAAGCAGGGAGAGAGGAAAATTAACTAAGAAATATGCAGTCTTGATGTCGATTCACTAAAGAATATTTATTGTCCTCTCACACATCTTGCTTGCTCTCCTAACAAATATAATATTTTTGAAAGAAAGCCTCTCTTTACCACTGCTGTCTCTCTCATGCCCTTTCTCTGTCTCACCAGCTCTGTCTCTGTCTCTCTGATACCAACTCTGACAAACCGTGCGATTCTGATGGAAAATTCATTAGTCGTCCTTTTTTTTTTTCTTCCCCATTTTCCCAGTCAGCTTCGCGCCTGATCTGTCAGCCTCTTCCATCCTGATTATCTGGAGACGCCAATTTCAAAGAGACATCTTAATAGTGATGTCAACGAATTAATTAGATGTGTTAATGAGCTAAAAGCAACCCAAATTAAATTAATGCAGTAATAAGCACAGACAGCAAAATTAGCTCCAATTTCTGTAAATGATTCTGAACTGTACACAACATCTCATCCTGCTAGAACATTACCATCCCCCAAAGCTAATCAAGAACTCCAGTGCAATTAACTGCTTAATTACAAAACACACACACAGCTCATAGATCCAGCAGCAGGAGGGGTGTGCTGGGCTGCGGAGCGAGCGGGGAAATTCTCTGCAACAAGCCCTGCACATCAGCCCTGCCACAGAGGCTCTGCCCCCACCAAAAACACCCCCCAGGCTCCTCAGAGGGGGTGATCCACACAGAGGGCACGCACAGGGGCAGGAGGAGGGTGGCCAGGTGTGCTGCTCCATCCTGGATCCCACCGTGGCAGCCCCAGCGTGGCCAGGGATGCTCGCTGGGCCAGTGGCAGAGATGTGCCCGTAGCCCCACACTGGTTATTGTGTTTATCAGACTGGGGGCTGCGTGGAAAAGCCTGATTGTCCAGCTCTGCTCACATCCCCCTGGGATGAGAGAGGAGCCACTAATAGCTTTGCAGAGCTGCTCAGGTATCTGATGAGCTCTAATTGCAGGGAAGGAGCAGGGTAGCACTGTGGAAGAGGGAAGGGGAAGAGGATGGTGGAAATAGGGAGAAAGGAAGGCCTGGGGAAATGGGGGGAAATCCGTGCAGATACACATGAAGAAGGAGAGAGAATGGCAAGGCCAACAGAGAAATGATGGCTGCAAAAACAAAAAAAGGGAAAATTCAAACAAACAAAGAGCTGAAGGCAGAAACAAAGGGAAGGAAGGTGAGACAAAGAGGGCTGCATGCTGCCAGGCCCTGTGGAGCAGCTGGGGCAGGAGACTTGGTGGATACAAGAGTGGGTCTTGGACGGGCCCCGTCCCAGCCCTGCAGAGTGAGATGTGCTGGAGATGGTGGGAAACACAGCTGTGGGGTAACACAACCGGTTTGGAGGCTGTGGAATCATTAGTCCATGCAGTAAATGAGGAGTATTTGCAATCAAGATGAGCACTGAGATTCACTGTGACAAATATCATCTCTGTGTTTCCCTTTTTTTTTTTCCTCCACCTTTTATTGCAATTAGTTCGGTCTGTTAATAAGCAAAGGATATTTTTAGTTAATTTCAGTTCCAGTTAATTGATTCAAAAGCGAAACCCAGCAACTGAGTTAATTGATCCATGTGTCTTCTGCTGTAGCGGCGAGGAACTCTCTGGGCAGCTGCCACGGCTGGGGCTCAGAGCAGCACGGCAAGGCTGGGGAGCAGGGAAGCAGCAGAGCCCCTGCCCCGAGCGTGGGGGCAGGCAGCACCCCAGCAGCTGTGCCTGTCACCCCTCGGTGCAGCAGGAGCTGAGGCTGGTGGAGCGTGCCAGCCCCGTGTGTGCGCTGCAGCAGGAATGAGAGCTCGCTGAACGGGATGCCCTGGCTGCCTCCAGCCAGAGGGATGTCCATCCTGGCACACTGTCTCTGATGGGCACAGCAGGAGGGGCTGTTTCAGAAAAGTGTGCCACCCGGGCTGCTTCCCACTTCCCTCGGCTCCCTGAGCTGCCTTGGCACAGATGATGCAGGGTGCATGCCTGGCCAGGGATTTTAGCTGCTACTGACAAAGCTGTTTCCATGAGTTTGTCTAATCCCCTTTTCCTCCTGTGGCACTAAGTTCCCAAAGTTCACTACCTGCCGTGTGCAGAAGAGCTCTTTTATCTACCTCAAACCTGATCTCTTACTGGTTTCAGTTGAGTGCCTCTTGTTCTTGTATTTACAAGATTTGGTGAACGACCGTTCTGTGTCCAGATTATCCACTGCCTTCAGGATTTCCTAAATCGAAGCCAAATCTCCCTTCAGCATTTTCCACCTCTGCCTGGCAGTCAACACCATCCCTTACCTGCCTTGTATGTTTGTCAAAAGGGCCTGGTCCATCTTTTCCACTGCAAAACTGGATCTCCTTACCTGTGTATTCAACACAACAGTCTCCTGTCCCTGTGTTGCTGGTGCTCAGGGTGCTCACATCCAGGAGCAGCCAACACTTAGAAGCATTCATAGAATCAAGGAATAATTTGGGTGAGAAAGGATCTTTAAGATCACCAAGTCCAGCCATTAATTTAGCAATGGTCACCACTAGTGCCATGTCTACAGGTTTCAAATACTCCAGGGATGGTGACTCCACCACTGCTCCAGACAGCCTATTCCAGTGCTTGACAACACTTATGGGGATGATTTTTTTCCTAACATCCAATCTAAACCTCCCTATTTGCAACTTGGAGCCCTTTCCTCTCATCCTGTTGCTTATTACTGGGGAGAAGAGACTGACACCCTCCTGGCTCCATCCTCCTCTCAGTGAGTTGTAGGGAGTGAGAAGTTTCCTCTGAGCCTCCTTTCCTCCAGGCTGAGCCTACCAGCTCCAGCCACTCCTGATCAGATTTGTGCTCCAGACCCTTCCTTATCTCTGTTATCCTTTTCTGGACTTGATTCAGCCCCTCAATGCCTTTCTGGGACTGGGAGCCTTGAGCTGAACACAGGATTTGAGGTGCAGCCTCGCCAGTGCCCAGTGCAGGGGGATGATCACTGTCCTTGTTCTACTGGCCACGTCATTGCTGGTACAAGCCAGGTGTCATTGGCCTTTTTGGGCACACTCTGGATGGGTTCATCCAGTGTTCACCATCATCCTTTTCCACTGGGCAGCTTTCCAGCCACTCTGCCTCAATTCAGTATCACACAGTCAGTCCTGACTGCTGCTTTTGGGATTTTTATTTCATGGTTGCAGGCAGACACAGCCTGCACCCTGATCCCACAGTCCTGCACACCCGGGAGCTTGCAGTGGATGTTTGCACAGGCCATGGGTCACACCTGACTTTATCAGCTGGGTTAGAGTCCAGTGGCAATCAAGTTCACAGCTCTGCAAGACGTTTCCTCTCACAACAACTCCCCTAATGCCTTTCTGAAATACCTGTTGATATAGGTCTCCTGAGTTTCCCCCAGGCTGCTTCTGTTCCTCGTGCCTATTCCTCCTGATAGCTCCTCAAGTCAATTCACAGCCACCTCATCATTTCCAGGGGAAAGACAAAACTCCTGGGGCAGATAAACCAGAACTGTCAAACACTTGAAGAGCACAAGCCATAAATTTCATCTCGCAGTAATGGGCGCAGTGCAAGCTAGAACACCCAGGCTACAAAACCAGGTTTGAAACAAGACATAAATTGTGCCAGAGATAAACAAAGAGCCCTTGGGCTTTCTCTGCACTGTCTTGGGGACCTGGCAGGATCAGACCATATTCAGCAGGCAGCTCAGCATCTCCTGAGGTAATGGCCATCCCATGCACAGAGGCTCTACATCAACTCACTTTTAGCAAATAAAATTTTCCTGGCAGCTCTATGGCTTCAGGAAGGGATCAAAATGCAAAACAAGCCATGTCAAAGGCTACAGCAGAGGTTTTGTAAAGATGCATGATCGGAGAAGCATGGTGAGTACATGGTACCGACACACAGAGGGATGTGCTGGGAGCTGCGGGGGCTGCTCCAGCTCACACCACTCCTGCTCAGTGCCCCCAGGTGACATTAACTGAGACACCATGAAACAGGGACACTCTGCTCTCCTCATGTCTCTGCCTTCACATGCCTGTCCCCTCCAAAGCAATGGGGGGATGAGCCATCCAGGCCATACTTGGACACAGCTGTAAGTTCAGATCTCTGAGGAAATCTAAGAGTTGTTGTGTTCCCTGTTGGTGAGTAGAAATAAAGTTGGAATAAAAATCTGCATTGCAGAGCATACTGATTATTTTGCGCCTGGCCACTTCTTTCTTACTGTCATGTAGTAGTTACATATTTAAGACACATAATGGATTTCCAAAGGGACATTGAGAATATTATTTCAGTTTTGAGGGCCACGTGCCATGGCACTGAGGACTAGTGATAGAGAGACAGACAAATTCCTTGGTCTCTGCATCTGCAGTGTAACTAAGGATCTTTTTACTGAAAGAGCCTAATAAAAGGAAGATTTTTCAGAAAGTGCATGCTTAAACAATCTTCTGCAGTTGGGCCTAACAGCAAGTCCTCTGTGCCAGGAGCTCAATGTGATGCAGCTTTCCCTCTTCCCAATTTTTTAAATAGGATATTGCAATGCACTCTCCACGAGGAAAAATCAATAGATGAAAAGCTGGGCAAGGAGCTGAGCTTTTTGAGTGTGATTGGCTCTGAAAGCCCCCAGCATCTCTGAAGAATGAGGTGCAGGTCCCAGCCTTTCAGCCAGAATTTGAAATAAGGGCAATCCTTCCCTTGTCAGAACCAGCAGGGACAGTTTGCTTTTAGTGCTCATTGGGAAAAGTTGAAGGGAGAGGGAGCTCTTTAATAATGCTGCAAATTACCCTCACTTTAAAATGCTAGTCCTTGATTTGTCAGCCTATTTTTGAATAATTTACAGTGGATTTGGCAGGTTGCTGTGATATACAGTGTAATATGCATGTGGAACACTTTCAAAGCAGAAGTTAATAGTTTCCAGGAGAAAAAGGAAATAATTGTGTCAAAACAAGCCTTAACCACTGAGGTTTACCTGTTTCCTAATACAGGAGTTTGCAAACATGACTCCCGTTAAAGCAGACGAGACACACACATATGAGTCTGTCTGCTTTGAGAAGAAAATATTCTTCACAAGTGCCTTTCTTGGTGTTGGATGATCAATCCACCATCTGCTTTTATTTATTCATGATTTCTCAGACTACTACAACAATATTGACATTAAATACAGCCTTGGCTTATTAATTTTTTTCATTCATATGTACTTTAAGTCAATTTTATTGACTTCCCTTTGGCTTGCTCTTTTAGCTGTTTGCTGGTTTTCCTGGCCTTCTACTTTGTGCCTACCCTTACATCCATTTCCAATATTTTCTTTCCAGCTCCTTGCTTGTCTTTCAGGTAGCCACCAGAGAGTAATTTGCTGTTCCAGGCTCTGTGGATGAGCTGAAGTCAGACCTGTTGACCAGACTGAATATTTCCCCAGCTCAGGCTGCACATCTGGGGCAGTCCTGCTTGTCCCAGGATCACTGAGGCTCCAGCCAGATTCTGTAGCTGTTCCAAAGTGATGGCATCAGGACATCCACATCCCAAACAAGCCATCAGTCTCCCCCACACTGGGCGTATGCAGATCTGTCGCGTGCTCTCAGCAGTGTTTGTGAAACTCGGACAGACAATCGTTAATTGTATTTTGTCGCCTTTCCCATCTCATTGCCCCCAAGATCAAGGCCTGGCTAGGACTGCACATTTGATAGCCCACCTCTGACTGACCTTTCCCTTCTCTTCCTCATCTCCACACCCTCTTCCTTCACTGTCTCGTCCCAGTTTCAAGCAACACAGATCAAATAAACCACAAAAGGCTCCCAGCCAAGTCTCCTTTCAGACTTCAGCGTTAGTTTCAAGGAAGATTTTGCCTACAAATATTTTCAAGTTTTGGATCTTGCTCCTAAGATCTCCTTATGGAAGGAGACAAATCTCATCCTACCCCAGCAATTCACAACCCTACATCCTCCTAAAGTTCCATGTCCATTTTGGGGAGTATTATTTCATGTAAGATGTTTTCCCTGCCTCTCCAGTAATCTTCCTTTTCCTCTGTTTCTGCAGTTTTACCTTGCCTGTGTCCCTCAAGAGTCTGTACTCATTCCTCTTTGTGCTCTGCTCTCTGATCACTGCTTCCCCCTCTCGTCATATTCTGCACTTGTGGAGTAACAACCTGTCACATTCATAACCTCTTTGCACAAAAAATGTTCTTTGATCTGTGTAAACTACATTTGATGCTGAAATCCTTGATATTAATATCTTTTGTTTGTGTCAATGTTCTCCAGAATCTAATTAAGCAATGTTTTGAGAGCATTGTATATGTTTGAACAATTTGGCAGAGCAGACAATATGAGCTATTGACCTCCAAGGATAAATTGTGCTTGCAGATTCTAGGAATTCACACGTGCATGCCTCTTTATGCTGTTTCTTCTGAAATATGTGCATTCAGAACGAGGCCTTGCTTTGTAATAATCTCTGCAAGGCTTAATCAAGTATCTGCTCGTGCTCTTTACTGTAATTGCAGTGGCAGTTGCAGCAGGGCACAACCGAGGTTTGAGCTACCAACACACCCAACATTAAAATACAACAAAGAACAAGTCCTAGCCATACACTAATCACAGAGATTATTCAATCAATAGCCTCTCGTTATGAATGAATAGGCTAAATTGCCTTGGAATGATGTAAAGATTGACAAGGCAGGGGTCAGCCTGCTGTAACCACTTACCCTGATTTGACTGGAGTGATTTGAGAGGTGGCCCTGGGTGGCAGCAGGGTCAGGGCTGTGGGGCTGGGCAGGTGCAGCACATCCTCAGAGGGGGCACAGTGCTCTGGAGGATGCTCAGGACTGGCAGCAAACACTGCATACCTCTGCTGGATTGGACGTGGAGAGGGGTTTTAAAAGAGGGAGGGAAGGAAAAAGAGAGCAATGTAGCAATGAGAGGAGGAGAGATGGCCCAGCTGGGTGAGGAACTGTGGGTGCACTCACTGCTGGCCCCACTCGCTGGGACAGGTCTGGTGGCTTAAGGCAAGAAAATTGGGAAAATTGGGCCATTCTGAGCTCACCCCACCTTGACACCTGCTCAGATGTAGCTCCCAGGAAAGGACAGCTCCTAACCCTGGGTTTGGGGCCAGGCTTCCCCATCCCACATACCTGCTGTTCAGTGGAGAATACAGGATCAATACAGGGGCCTTTCCTCATTGCTTGGACCTCTTTAGAGAGCTGAAATCAAGCCAGACCAGGATGTCAGTGATAGCAGTGATACCCACCTGGTAGGACTGGGAGCACTGGGGAATGGCTCCACAGGACTCCACAATACCGGCCTGGAAATGAGGCAGAATAGAAGGCACATTTTGAGTGGGGGGGATAACTCACCCTAAACCACCTGCCCAATGCTGCTACGAGGGCAAACCTATGGCTGGAGCCACAGATGTGTCTGTGCTCCTGGGGCAGCAAGCACAAACCTCAGGATATGTGAAATAAAGAGCACTCTTGCACAGGAGAGGTGTGATGGAAAAACAGGCAGGGGTTTATTACCATGAACCAACTCAGCATCCCTCCCCTCTGTTCTGCTGGTGCTGAACAGCCAGAGCCCCCAGGGCTAAAGTCACAGCCTGGATCAGGGCCACCAGTGACCCAGCCACACTCCTGGGGAGCCCTGCCCCTGCTGCCAAAACCATCAGCTCCCCAAAATTGATTTCCTCAGCTGGGCACTGGCACAGCCCTGAGGGGTCTGCGCTGCCTGAGGCTGAGGGGGGAAAATTGTTCCCTGATGAGAATCTGAACTTTTCTAACACTGACCTAGTTTGCTGGAGGGTTTTTCCTCCTCTTTCCTGTTAGCAGGTGATGTCCCAAGGCTGTGTACAAACACACCTGCTTTGCACAGTGCTTTGTAAAGGCAGGTGAATGGCCAGGGAGCTTTCTCCATGGTGAGACTGTTTGTGCTTCTGCATGGGGAGAAACTTGCCTGAAGTGCAAGGCTTTCCCAGCACTCGGGCATCCCTTCTCTGGCCTCCAGAAAGGCTGGGCTCCTGCAGAAACAGCACAGTGCCATCTGTTGGCTTCCTCACCCTGCGATGGAGCAGAACCCTCGGAATTTCTGGGAAATCGGAGAAAAGTGTGTGTGGGGAAAGTTATGCGCACCCTGGTTTTCCCCAGGCCTCTGCCTGTCCTTCTCAGTAACTTCTGCAGGCAGAGAGGATGGGTCTGGCGGTGGGAACACTTTGCTTTTCCATCTGGGAGTGGGGCTGTGCCCTCCTGGGACAGCTGAACGGGGCTCAGTCCCACTGGGGTCCTGGATAATTCACCACCATCACCAGAGCTCCTCCAGCACCACTTCCTAGAGCTCCTTTCCAGGTGGAAAAGGAGAGTTTGTCAGGGGTGCCTGCAGGAAGTGCTCATGTCCAGAAATGCTGGACAGAGGGACAGCACAGGCAATCTGTGTCTGGGTCTCAAGCACAGCAAATCCTGAAAATCTGACTTGGCAAACTGAGCAGAAATGGCCACTTCATGAAAAAGCTTCAGTCCCACACGCTCCTGGTGTAGGAATGAGTGTTGTCCCCCTGTCCCTGGGCTGTCTCATTGTGTTTGATATGGGAGCACCTAGGCTGAGGTGGTGGGGGGATTTATCACCCTGCATTGCTCACACATCAGCCACAGTGCTCGGGGATGATTCAGGTTGAATGACTCTGAACAAATGAAGATTATATTACCACTGTACAGGATTAAGGAACGTGTCTCTGCTCTAACGTTTTTTCATTGTGTTAAAGAAATAAAGGGAAAAATGCCAAAAGAAAACTGAAATGCCTAATGGGAGTTAAGAATATTTTTTTTCTAATATTTTTTACTCCCTTTTCTTACTAGAGGAGAAGATTTTGTAAGTAAGCCCAGAGATGCTGTCCCCAGAGAGGGGGCCAGGCAGGAAGGTCAGGATCCAGTCCTGATCCTGCCCAACCTCGTCTCCTGCCTCGAATTTTCTACCTGAGAATGCAGAAGATAACATTGCCATACCCCCCTACCTCACAGGAGCAACCCAGTCCTTCATTAGTTAATACCTGCAAATGGAATTTGAAGATGTTTAAAGTGTTCTATGAATGTTAAATATTATTATTCTTGCCAACAAAGCAAGAAGTGGAAAGAGAGAGGGATAAAGCTCTCTTATTACTGATAAAACAGTGTCTTGAAAGATGTATGGATAGAAAGTTAACACCATTTCCACAGAAGAATGCAATTGTCACCTGGAGTAGTTTCACCCTCTAAGTTCACAGATCTCAGCCCTGGCACCACTGCAGAGAGGAAGGGTCCTGAGTTCCCATCCAGGCAGATGTCCTTGTGCTCAGGACAACAGTGCTGGGGCTTCAGTGGCCACAGGCCAGACACCAGGGAGCCAGCCTGAGGGAAATCCAAGGCTTCTAACATTTTCTACATTAGCACTAAGTGAAGGGAACATTTGAGTCACTGTTTCTGAGCTGAGATGTTGTGCTTGTTCCTGCACTCTCCCAGGGGATGAGCTCCAGCCACCAGGATGTGGCAGGGGCTATTTCCTTCTGGACTGTTCTCAATAATTTTTTGAACCTAATTAGAACTACGTTTTAAAATTATTTCCTCAGATCCTTCATCACAAAACGCTCAAACATTTTTGAAATACACAAAAGGCAGCAGCACCCAGTGTTCCAAACTGCATTTTGGGAGTGAGGATGCTGCACACCAGGGTGAACCTGAGTGAAGCAGTGGCCAAATCTGTGCCTCAGTTTCCCTTCCCATGAGATACAGCCAGCACCTTCTGACCCATGTGCAAAACACTTCCTAAACCACGCATGAAAGGCCTTACACAAGTAGTTATTAATATTAATAATAATAATTGTTGTTGTTACTAAGCCAAGTATAAAAATAATTTTTCAGAGAAACAAAGTGCCCTGTCTCGTGTTGATAGATTACACGATGCTAGAAATTACTCACAGTATGAAGCTGGTTTCCAGTCTGGTTCTTTTCAATAAATTATAGACCGAGCCCCGAGTGAGTACAGTTTACCAAAGTAAATTCAAAACAGGCAGAAAGTATATTCTCCCATCAATTGTGTGAGCACAATTTGGAGCTTGCTCCTGAGAAGTTAAATATCCCCCAGCAGCTTCCCAGGACCTTTTGCTGGGGCTGGTGGGGACATGGTTGGGCAGTCAGCCCTGTGCTGTGCAAAGGGAAATGGGGATGCTGCTGGGGAT
>VRYO01002014.1:5048027-5166188 GCA_009812075.1 Sialia sialis | reverse complement strand
AAAAAAAAATCAAAACAGCAACAAAAGAGCCGAAGCCTGCCTGGCATTCTAACAAAGTCCAACGAGGACAGAGTCTACAGCTACTACAAATCTGTGCAGGATATGTCCCACTCAAGGACTTTAGGATAAACCTGAGTCCATTCGGTTTGCTTTCCATGATGCTCACACATTTGACCTGTACCTCGATCACAGCCCCCTGAATCCCACCCTCCAGGAAAGCCCTGCTCCTGCCATCACTCCCAAATCCCTCCCCACTGAGGGCTGGCAGGAAAGGGGTGGCATGACCTCACAAATGAAGTGCCAGGCTCTGGGACCAGCTCTGCAAATACCCGACCTGAGGCGAGGGATGCTCCTGCTCTCACCGAGCTGTCCAGCGCTCCCTGCTCTCTGCCAAGATGTGCTCACAACTTACAAACACATTTGCAGAGGAAAAGGGCACAGGAAGGCTGTAGGGAGAAGTGTTTCCCTCCCTTTTGTGTGCAGTGATGGGTCATTCCTGCCTGACCATCGTGGGGGAGAAATGCAGGAAACAAAACTTTCTGGAATAAGCTGTGCTTGCAAACATCATGTCATCCCCTGGGAAAAAGGGGGATTTCCCCACCTCCTCAGCTACGGCAGCAGCAGTTGTGAGTCAGCAGGGCAATGTGTATTTTGGCTCCCAGAGGGATTCTTTCCTGCTTGCTCACCCTCGTGAATGGTCTCACTGCAGCCAAGCAGCCCCAGAGCTCGCGTGCTCCAGAGAGCAGCAAAGGGAGCTGGCCACGAGGGCAATCCTCACCTCCCTCTGTCCCACCTCTCCCCACTCACAGGAAAATTCTCCTATCTTCCACCAGAAACTGGCACATCCCTAAAAGCAACTTGAACCACAGAAAGTGGCAGTGTGGCATCAGCACCTGCGAGTCACTTCTTTTGTGTGTGTTCACAGCCAGAGAACACAGCTAAGTGGCTTGGACCCCGGGACCCTGCGGTCCTGGGCAAAGCTGTGCATCATCTGTGCAACTGCACAGAAAATAAGCATGCAAAGTCACGGCTGCCGTGGAGCAGAGCATCTCACAGGCTCCATTTGCTGCTATTTGCCAGCAAATTCTGGTTGCAATTGCACTGACATAAACCCACTGCAAGACAAGTGTCGGCAACACTACACCAAACCTCACCAGTGCACCTGCCAGGACCCATCAATACAAACCCAGAGCTGACCTCTCTTTCCCTTGCTCTTGAGAAGGAAATGGCCTGATTTCTTCCAGATCCTGGAAATAAAACTCAAGTGTTGGCAGATCCTTGTATGCTAGAAGCTGTGAACCCTAAACAGCAAGGCACTGCCTGTCCTGCAGGCTACTTTGTGTAGCACAGATATATCTACTATATCTTTAAAAAAAAAGAAATTAAATATATATATATATATATATATCACAAAACTGGCTCTTTTTCATGTAGAGCAACTTAAAGAGAGGCTGACCCCAAAGTTACTTGAAGCTCTTTAGCTCCCAGGCCTCTCTAACAGCATGGCCATCCCTCTGGGGTCTGTCTAGCCTGGGAGGATGCTGACAAAGGAGAAAGAAGAATGACAGATGCTCCCCGTGCACAGAGGCAAATAGAGACAGGATGAGGGGAAAATGGGAGCCTAAAGGGAAAGAAAATGAGTGTGCATGCACACACACACACATGCACACAAAGACAGGCAAGACAAAGGCAAGGGGGACAAGCAAAAGGAGGGGAGCTGGAGGAACCACCCGACGTGCTTGGCAAGGGCTGCTCGCAGCAGCATCTCGTGCTGCTCCGTGAGCTCCATCCAGGACATATCTGCATCGGTGAACCAGCATCCTGACACCGGTCCCTTTGATAAATATTTATCCTGCCTGGCTCTCTATCACTTCAGTTTCCACCAGATTAACCTTGATTCTTCCAACGAAAAATGCCCTGATGTTCTGCCTGACACACACACGCCACACTGACCTTCCTTCTCTGGATTCCCCAAGGCTCTCGCTCCCGTTCAGCTAAGGGAAAAATTTGCTCTCATCAATCAGGACCGGATTTCTCCCATGCCATGTAAATAATTTAGAGGCACAAGCATCCATGGCACTGCTTATGTGCAGCCCAAACCCAGTGCCAGGAATCTTGGGAAAAGGGCCCAATAATATTGTACCAGTCCAAAGTAATTAAAGTGCATCATTACATATAAATTTGTAATTAAACACTTTAACGTAATCATCCCGCACAGCACGATTCCTGATGAATTAATTAAAAGAACTCCAGAAATTAATGTTTTACTTGTCACCATTGTTGTGCTAGCTGTAGCCGTCTCCCTGACTATTCCTGCAGCATGTTGTGAAGTAATTATATAATTACTGGGGAACGGGAAGGCCCAAAGTCCCAACAGAGGAGAAACCTGAAACAAAGTGGAAGCAGCAACCACAAAAGGCAGGAGCAGTGCCAGTCTCCCCCCATCCAGCCCCAGCAGAGGGGAGTTTGCAAGAGGAGGGGAATGATGAGGTTTCCATCAGCTCTGCATCACAGATGTGCTCTCCCAGGTGGGAACATCTTGCTCACACCCATATGTGCGTGGGTAGGGATGGCTCCTGCACTCTCCTACTGTCTCAGCCTGGATTCCTTCTCCTCATGCAAACATCAGGCAGAAGCAGCCAACAACTGCCTCTCTCTATATGTGCCCATCTGGTTCCCTGCCTCAGTTTCCCTCCGTTCCACACCCTCCTCCTCCAGCTCAGAGTGGTGCCTGAAAGGAGATGTTCTTCCAACCTCACTCTTCCAACCCTCATTCCACCCAGATCTTCTAAAATCTTTGTGCCTTACATTACACTGGGCTTCAATTTCCTTTCTCCATGCCCTACTTTGGACACAGCTGAACGAACTGGTCCCCCCAAGAACCAGCCACGTTCTTCCCATCTCAATGGCTTTAAGCAGCACCAGGTGCGTGTCCCTCACTCCTGACAGCAGGATTTGCTTGCTGCAGCAGTGAAGGGGTTAAGGCTGGGCTCAAATGGAGCAGTGTGATGCAGTGGGTGTTTGTGCCAGGCCATCCCTCTGTGTGTGTGTGTGTGTCTGCATATATCTACACACAGCAGGAGCCCTGGGGATGCACATGGGGCATTCCTGCAGCGCCAGAGCCCTGGGCTCCACCTGCTCAGCAAGGAAAACACAGATGGGTGAAAGCAGGAGCCCAAAGGTGCCCTGTCCTGCTCTGGAGCTGGGTGCCAAGCAGCCTGTGTGTGAGGAGGGGCTCACTGACCCTGCTGCAGCCCCAGCAGAGCCAGCCGAGGGGACAGGTGGCACAGAGCCACGCTCAGTGTCCCTCAGCGGGGTGCCCTTGTTTGAACAGCATTTCCAGCGCTGTGCACACACGTGGCTTCACATCCCTCTTTGCTGCTGGGGCTGCTGACAGCCCCAAGGTGAACTTCCCTCTTCTGGCACCCCACAAGCTGGGTGGGGAGCAGCAGGGGTGTCAGAGTGGCCATGTGGGGTGCTGGCCACACGCTCCATAACAGCAATGACTGCTAGTCCATAGCTGGAAGCCCCCAGCAGGGCAAAGGATCTCCTGTTGTGCTTTTTCCATGAATGATATTCCCAATACTGGTTCCTACTGCTCAGTGTGCCCCAGGAACATCCCTTATTATCCTGGGCACCATCCCTGGTCTCACCTGGTTGCACCAGTGCTGCCACATGGAGAGAAGTCTCTGCTTCCAGCCTGTGCCTTGGTATCGTGGCAATCGGTGGCTTTGGGTTTTTCCTTTTTGTTATTTTCTGCAGAGCCAAAAACAATTAAATACAGCTTGGTTTTACAGCAGCAAGGCAAGGGGATCAGGCAGAGTGGGGAAGGCTTGGAAGAGATGCCAGTGCCTTCTGGATGAAGCATGGGACAAGGACCCAGCAACTCCCCATCCAGGCTAGGGCACTCATGCAGTGTGACTCTGTTTCCCCATCTAGAGATTATGCTTAACTAAGGCTGTGTTAGCTAACATTTGTACAGCTCTTTGAAAAAGTAAAGTGTTTGAGGCTTTAAATCCTGCCAGTGGGAACAGATCAACAAGATTTCTAACCCTTCTGAAAAATTAAAGCTTTTGCCAATTAAGCTGGCAAATGCATGGATGTGAATCTAAAAACCTCTTGAGTTCAAGACCAAGACTGAAGCCTCCTGAGAACAGCCTCTCCTGCCTGCTCCTCACTCTCCTCCTGCTCACCCGTGTCAGAAATACATCAAGTAACCAAGCTGTAAGCCCTTGCAGCAGACATATACTTGAAACATAACCAGGGTACAGGAAGAACTGTGGTGAGGCCAGAACTCTGGACATTTAAAATAGACGGTGTGAATGTACAGATAATATCTTCTCCTACATTGCCTGATCTGACATTACAAAAATGTCATAGAAAAGAATAATTTGCTTTAATTTTGCAATTAGCCCTGTGATTCGAGTTGCTGCTTTGAGGCCACAAGCTATGGATGATCTCTATGCACACACCTGTACCAGCATTGCATGTGCCTGGGGGATGTTCTGGGGGTTAAGTCACTGCTGGAAGGTTACATCCCTCTGGATGACTCTGAGATTTAAGTACTACATTTTATGTCGCATAAAGCTATTTTGCACCCCCTGTCTGTACATCGTTTTTAGGGCGGATTTGCCTTTGCAGGCAGGGCTGATGAGCAGCAGCACCAAGACAAAGACCTGGGGAAAATCCCAGCTTGTCAAAGGGAAGGGCACTGCCCATCATCACACACACACTTGGAGAGGGACATGGACTTACCTGGAGTCATGCAGGCCAAAGAAAAACCACTCAGGACAGTGGCAACACCACAGGAGTGATGGTGAAGCAAATCACTCAATAACTGAACATCCAATTCTCTTCCAGGCTAATTTCCAGCGTGGCATGGCCCCACCAACATTGGTTCAGCTTGTGCTGGTTCACCAGCCAAAAGCAAAGCCCTGCACTTGCTGTACCTGCCTGGAACGTCCACGAGGATGGATGAATAAAACAGGCACATGGGGAACAAGGCACCTGTGCCCTAGCGGGGACACCTGAAGCAAAGCCAAGGGACACTTGTGCAGCGGTTTTTGGTGAAGCCATTTATCCTGCAGGCTCAGATCCCACTGTGCTGTTAAAAAATGCCTGGCAGAGCCTGGGAGAGGATGGCTCTGGGTCCAAAGGAGCTTGGAGACACCAGCTCAGACTTCTACTCTCCGACCAACCCATGCAAGCTGAAATAAGTCACTCAGTGTCCCCGTGGGGGTGGGGATAACCCTGACACTGCACCCTCTGAGCCTGGGCTGGGTTGCAGCCTGGGGGAGTGTCCTGTCCTCCCCATCATGCTAACCACAAGAAAGGTCCAGCTCACAGAGCCAGGGGCTCCTTCTTCACCCTTCCCCAGTCCCCAGTGGAACAATTTACCTTTCGGAGCAAGTCCAAGATATTAATTAAGATAAATCTACCTCAATTTTGAGATTCTCTTATCATGTAATTTATCAAAATTATGTTAATTATTTCTGTAGGGCAGCAAAATTATTACCTCTTCCGTGTCTGATTTGTATTAATATTCATAATTTAATAATTCAGCATCCAGGCCATCTGGTTTGGGGAGCCACGCTCCTTCCCCTCCCTCTGCTAGAGCCAAAATGCTCCCCACTCCCCATCCAGGCAGCCCAGTTAAAACTGGGCTCCTGTCGCCATCGGTGCGGGTGTCCCCTGGTGTCACCTGGCTGCCGTGGCAGGATGCTGATCCCCGGGGAGGGGGAGCAGCCCTTCCCCTGTGCCAGGCTGAGCCTCTGTCACCGGCGCTGTCTCAGCCCGGCAGGTGAGCGCAGCTGAATTGACATTTTCCACACTTTGTGATTTTTACACTGTAATTTGACATAATTAATGCCTACATTACTGCTGATAATTTAGCTAGTTAATTAAACTCGGAGGAGATAATTAAGGAGAGGCTACTGCTTGGACTGCTAATTGTTTTTGTCATTATTTTAGGGGCCCGACAGCTGCCGGCTGAGTCATCCTCCCCATCAGCTGATGGCCACATGTGACAGCGCTGCCCTGGGCTCCGGGTGCCCGCTGGAGCGGCTCAGGGCAGCCCGGGGCCAGCGGCCAGCGCAGGTGGCGAGCCCGGGCCGGGCTGGGGCTGGAAGAGCCCAGGGATGCAAAGAGGTTTTTGCAGGGGAAGAGTTGGGCGGTGGGCAGGAAATGAGCGTGCCGGGGAGGATGCTCGGGGCGCTGGTCCATGGAACGCCTCGGGTGCTGTCAGCTCAGGCAGACAGGGGATCGCGGCACGATGCAGCGAGCCTGCCCACCCGGCCAGCTGGAGAGCAGAGCGAGAGCTGCGATTCCCTGTGCAGCAGTGCCAAGTGCTCGCCCTGGCACCGGGGAAAGCCCATCTGCCTGCAGTCCCCGGAGCAGGAGGGGAAGGAGGCCACGGGAGGGTCCCTCGGCCCCCTGTCAGTGGCTTTCCCCTTCAGCCCACCCCACTGCCCTGGCTGGGCTGCTGCAGCACGTCCCTTCTCCTTCTCAGGCGCTTTGGCTCCATCTTTAACTGTGAATATAACCAAACGCTGAACAGAAAAGCAGGTGGGCGAAAAACCCAGCTGGACCCTGAAGAGAAAAGCGCATCCCCGAGCCAAAGTCCCTGCTTCCCACTGCGTTTTTCATCTCCTGGAGCCCTCTGCCAGCCTGGTCCCACACCACCCACCTTGCACCATCCCCTGCATCATTCCAACCAAAGCCCCAGCTCTCCATAGAACCTGACAGGGGCACCGAGTTCAAAGTGACTTGGTCAGTGCCTGTATCTCTTCCACACCAGGCCACTTGTTCCTCCACTCTAAACTGACATGGGAGCAGAGAAGCCTCATCCTGTGGTCATCTGGGAGGTGCTGGAGTTCTGCACATCCCAACCATTCCCCCTTTTCCCCACAGCCTGGTGGGAGGAAGGCAGCATGAGGCACAACCATCCCCTTGCTCCTGTTCCATGACAGCTAGAGAAGCTCTGTCCAGCCTTCCTGACATGCAAAGCCACCCCAGCCTCCCCCAGACCATGGGGCAGCACCAGCCCACGGCCCCTGATGGCCACTTTCCCTCCCCACCACGGGCAGCCCTGCCAGGCTGTTTGCTGACTGAGATTTCTTTCCACGCTCTGCCTCCTGGCGAGCTCAGTGCTCCGAGCTGGAGGCCGGCTTGACATCTCAATCCAGAGATTAGGACAGAGACTGGTCACTGCCCAGTTCTGGCGAGCACCCTTCAAATAATTTGATTAATCATCTTAGCTTCACTTGGTGCAGTTGGCATCCTCCAGAATCAAAGCCTCTCCTGAAATGCTGTGCAGAAAAACCTTAAAGCTGCTGTAAAGGCTCAACCAAGCATAGACCAAAGCAGAAGCCAGGACTCCAGAGGCTGTGCACTGGGTTGGCTAAATATTCCCTCTAAATATCTCTACAGCTAGCAGTCAGAGACATATGAGATGTGTAACAAATTGCACAGGGGCTGCTTTTCCTTCTCTCACTCTTAGAAGGATTTTTTTTTTTCCCCTCCTGCATTTCTATTTATCACAACGCAAAACAGAAACATGCCAAAATGATTTTATATTTTCACTTGGAACAACAATATTTGGACAGCCCCAAGGATAGCAATTGCAGCAATCATGAAAAAGTAATACTTTGCACTTCTGTGGTCTCTTTCATCCAAGCATCTCACAGCACTTCGCAAACGTTGGCGATGATCCCATGGAGGCCCATGCACATGGATCATCCAATATAGGAATTCATTCCACTGGGTTCAGCAAATCAGGGCTCTGGGGCTCTGTGGGGCTCTGGAGTTGCTCACCTCCACGCTTGCCGAGTCAGCTGCTCCATCAGCACTTGCACCACATCCTGAGTTATTTGTTGATATTTAAGTCTGAGCTCCTGGAGTCAGGGGATTGTGTTTCCATTTTGAAAACTCTCTAGTTTGTCATCTTGGTGCAATCCCTGCAACAGGAATCCTAAAATCCCAGAAAGCAAAAGAAAAATAAGACAAACCAAACATACTCCCTTTCCAGCGCGGTGATTTTTTTGCAGGCTCATCTCTCTTTGGAGTCGTGCTTCGGGATTTTTGTATTTATTTTCACCAGAAGACAGCAATTCCTGCACTCCAATACTCATAAAATAATAAACCCAGCTGATCTCAAACTGCTCAGGGAAAACTATGGCAGGGAGAGCGATTTGCCAAAATCTGCAGCAGTGAAAAGAATAAACCTCAAACGTCCTTGTTCCCAGTGCCTCCCCTGCCATACAGACAACCACAGTCCAACACTTGAGGGTTTGGTTGGAGTTTCTACTGTCATCGTTTTCTTGCATAAAATAAAAAAACTTTTCTTTCTTGCTATATCCAATGCCCCACCAGGAATGGGAAGCCCAAAGCTCCCACTGACAACATCCCTCCTTCTCCCACTCCTGTTCCAGTGCTAAAGAGTGGCCAACATTCAACACAAAGCTCAAGCCACAGGCCTCTTTCAGGGTTATGCTGCCTCAAATGGAGACCTTGCATGTCACCCTTTAGGCCTTGGGTTGACACATCCTTGAAGGCCATGCTAATTGTCATTGCTAATGAGCCCCTCTGCCACAGTGAAGCAGTGGGAGATAATCAGACATTGCTGTGAGAGTGGTGTCCTTTCAGCATGAAGATGTGGCCCCTTCTCTCTGCACCCCAGCCCTGGCCTTATCAGGTCACCAGATTTCTCATAAGTGTAAGGATGATTTTGCAACGATCCCTGGAGAAGCCACTGCCACTTCATCACTGGGTCAGCTCAGGTGAGTGGGAAGCGTTGTCCCACAGATGTGCCAGGACATCACCCAGTGCCTCACTGGGCAACTTGAAGGTGATTATGGCTACCCTGGGAAGCGTGGCCCCAGGTGACCAGCTACCAACCAGAGCTGATGGCCCTTCAGGGCTGTTTCCTGCTCCTGGAGGCACTTCCATCAAACCATCCAGCCTCTCTGTGTCCCAGCTCCTTCCCCTGTAAGGAAGGACACGTTTTCTGCACTCAGAGAAGTGCAGCTGAGCAGTGCTGCAGCCTGCGGCTCAAACCCAGCAGAACTTCAAACCTCCCTTCCACCTCTCTCACCCCTGTGCTATCTCCCAGTGAAATGAATCTCTGCCATCTGCCCAGTGCCACATCTCCATCCCAGCAGAGACAACCCCAGCCTCACCTCCCTGACCCCCTTTCCCCCCAACACGCTCGTGCAGACACGTGTGCGCAGGAACAGCGCCCTTGGCACTGAGGGGAGCGAGATGCGAAGGGAGAGCATTAGGTGGAATGAGAGATAGCAAAAGCACAGCCATATCAGACGTCTCCAGGCAAGATAACACGATAAATAATCAATCAATCCCTACAAAATCCTTAAGTGCTTGATGTATCCTCCTGCAAATTGAATCACTTCTCCTACCAGGAAGTTCTCTCTTGTAAATAAATGAGAGCAGAAATGGCCCATATTGAAAAATAATGTTGTTAAAACCACTGATTAAGTTTTACACAAGCATATGAGAGCAAACTAAAAGGTTTTAGCTTTTTAATTTAAGAAATGAGGAATATGATATAATTTCAATTTGTGATGAGATAAGATGTTCTCGATATTGTGGCTTCAATTGGATTATATCCTAATGTACTTTTATAAAGTGTCAGGCTAGCTGCAGATTAAGGTATGTGTGTAATATTCTTTATTAACAATTTAATGGACTTGCTTTCACTCTATCCATCTTAATCAGTGTTTCCAGTCCACCTGGGAGATCTAGTTAGTGCAGAACCTGAAACTCCAACCTGATGAAAGAGGGAACTCAGTGATCTGTCAGTGTCAAAAAACAAGAGGGAAGTACTGATAAAAGACTGTTGAGGATCATCTTTAACCTCCTGTCATCAGCACCACTCCAAAAGCTCTCAACAACCACTCTTGGAGTCACTCACCAAGACATATGTCCTTCCTCAGATCTGCATCCTTCCCCTGCCAGAATAATAAAGGGGCTTTTGGCAACAGGCAGAACTTCCCAGATCACAAAATGTAGTTGCCTGATCTCGAGGGACTTGCTCCTATAATCCTATTTTACAGTCAAACGCCAGTGCAAGAGCAGCCTGGTTGTGTGGACTCTCCAGCGCTCATCCATAGTCTCTGCTCTGGTGCTCAGACACTTCCATCTCATTTCCCTGCGAAATTTATTCATGACTAGTTTGTATCTGCATGTTCTGGTATCAACATTGGCCTGTAGCTTAACCAGCTCCCTTCCCTCTCTTGTGTTTATCTGCCTGTGCAATCACATCTCTCAGCCTTCCTTTCATTAGGCCAAATAAGCTGTGCTCCTGTAGTTGTCTTTCATAAAGGGACTTCCCAACACCTTTCCCACTCTGGTGACCTGGCTCTGCACCTCTTACAGTTTTCCAGACTGCACATAAGTCTGCAAGTGCTTCCCCATCCCTTGTAGCTCCAAGAACCAAGGTGCTACCCCAGCCAGCTCCTGCTCTCCAGTCCCCCAGCAAGGATAAATCCTCCACCCCAATCGAGAGCTCTCATACTGCAGCTGTTTGTTGAGGAATTGCTATTTCACACACACGGGGTGACCAGGATGGCTCGTGATGAGCTGCACAAGGTCTCACCACTGGCTGGTTCCACGCCTCCCCCTCCCCACCACTCAGACTGCCATGTGCATGCACAAACAGGGGCTTGATGCACAGAACCAGGAGCAGCAGTCATGTAAATAATAGCCAATCAGGGGAGGAAAAAAAAAAAGTTTATACATCTCATCTCCTTTAATTCCCTTGCAAAGCAATGATTCTGCAAGGGTGGGTCGGTCGTAGCTGCAGGTGCTCCCGGACGGGGGAGGAGCACAAAAATGAAGTTGTTTGCGGCTTTTGATTCCATCCCTGGAATTATTTACAGCTGCAGGCAATATTAAACTATGTAGAGCAAGTGTCCTCATTTACATGCTAATTCATTTATACCCTCTGGATTGATTTCTCCAATTCATTTTCAGCCCACTAACTCTTCTGATATGAATTATATTATCACCTCCAGAACAGCAGCAGGGAAATGTGACGAAGCCACCCCAGCTCTTCTGATCTCTAATTGCCCTCGCTGTTCGGAGCCGGCATGGCCAGCTGCAGCTTTGCCTCCTGGCTACCAGCACCCAGCTTCTTTCCATCTCCTGGAGAAAAACCAGCAGTGTGGCTCGGAGAGGGAATCATCCCACTGCCATCGCTCGTCTTGTTCTGGGGAAGACCCAAGCAAGAGGAATTCGGGCTTGCTTTGGAAATCATTCCCTCCCTCTGCTCAGGAGGAGGAGCCACCTCATTTCAGAGTCCATCTGTGTTCTGCAGAGGGAAGTCCTGGAAGTAGTAAAGAAATTGAATTAATCCTCAATTTCCCAAGGGACTTTCTGAGGCTTCTCAGCTTTTCACAGCAGCCTCACACTGCACTGGACAGACAAGACACATTCCCAGTTTTCCCTGCCTTGGGAATGAGACGTTCACCAGTGGGAAGGACACAGTGCCCAGAGAATGGAGAAGGGCAGGGAAGTCTGCTCACAGGTAGAAGAAGCAGGAAGCAGTAGGGCTTTACTCCCATCACTGTCACTGACAAAGCTTAGACATCCTTTTCCAGAAGGCACATCCAAATGTGCAGATGCCTCTCTGCAATTCCTGGTTGACTTCTGCCAAGGTAACAGCAGAGAAAAGACCCATCTCCTGCACTACACCTAAGCAAAAGGGTGAGGCTCCAGGACACCAGATGGGCTGCAGGGAGGGGAGAGAAACCCCCAGCAAATGAAGGAGGGCACATGCAGTGATGCAGATGCAGTGCAGGGCTGCCCACACCCCATCTCCCTCAAAATAGCTGTGAATGCAGGTTAACCCAGGTGCAAACCCAAGTGCAGTACCTGTGTGAGGCAGCAGCTGAGGAACCCATCACCAGGAGGATGCTCAGCAGGACAAAGCACCTGAATCTGGACCACTGTGGTTCATCCTGGCCAGACACTTCCCTCTCTCTTTGGCCCAAAGAGTCATTGAGCACAGGAACACAAATCATGAAATAGCTACATGTACCAACACTGTGGTACATACAGACACATCCAAATTGGACAGACAGACATAGCATTCAGTATTTCAAAGACTTCCAGAAGCCTTTCTACAGCCTGACTCCTTCCTCACCCAGCATCTTGTTTGAACAGCATGATCTGTCAGAGGGACTGGGTGGAAGGACTGATCAGGAGTGATGGAACTTAAATGGGACCACTTACCATCCAAAAATCTGAGCAAAGTGAAAGCTATAGGGAAATAAAGATATTTTGTAGTTGGGTTTTTTGTTTGATTGTTTTTTTGTTTAATTTTTTTCTGGATGGCAGGGAAAGGGAAGCTCTTTGTTCCTGATTTACATCATCTGAAACAATTAATTTGTGAAATCCACAGTACCATTCCCCTTGACATCCAGTGTTTATTGTGCTTCGCACTATTTCAAATGAGCACTTGAAAAGGAGAGAGAGCCCCTCTGCCTCCTGATCACTGGAGGGAAAGAGAAAGTTGCCCTAAACAGAACAATAGACTGTCCCTTCTTAATGGCACTTCAAAGCTCCTCTGACAGGAAAATTGATAATTGTGTCAAGTACAGTTTTTCTAAACTTCATCATTTAGCACTGAAAACTGGGCTATTGAATTCATATAGTTCTTTGATCAAGACCAGTTAATTAAGTTATTCCCTTGATATGACTCTTATCACTTTAGTGCCAGACCTACATCACACTTACACAATTTACATCCTGGCTTTGATATGCATCATTTAAGCTCCCCAGACCAAAATCACTGGGTTTCTGTAGATTCCCTGCTACCTTGCCAGCTTCACCACCAGGATGAGCTACAGGTCAGTTATTAATAAAGACTGTGCACACCAGAAGGCTCCTGGGTTTCTCTATTTTTGGTGACTCCTGTCCTTCCTGTTCCTTCCCACCTGACACCTCCTGACCCTTCATCTTCACAGCCATCCTCCATTCACCCTCTGTTTCTGACCAACCATCCAGGGGCTCTTTCAGCAAATCTTCCTCCTCCACACTTCTGCTTTCCATGGGAGAGTGACAAGCTCCAATTTAGGTCTCCACAGTTTTTCTTGGGCTTATCCCCTTAAACCGGATTAGCTAA
This sequence comes from Sialia sialis, assembly GCA_009812075.1. NCBI lineage: Eukaryota > Metazoa > Chordata > Aves > Passeriformes > Turdidae > Sialia > Sialia sialis. Next base: position 5,153,047 of record VRYO01002014.1, on the reverse strand, counting down.
CGTCTTAATGCCAGTGACACCAGTCACAGCTCACCATCTGATCCTGCCTTTCAGGATTTGCTGCATCTATGCACTTTCCATTGCTAAACCAGATCCTCTGATCTTTCCTTCCAAGCCCCCCAACTCCCTGTCACCATCACCCTGCCACCATGGCCTGCTCGTTTTACTTCTCATGTCTGAGAGATGCCCAGACCTGCTCCTTTCCTCACCCAGCACCTCCAGGGTCTGAACTCTTCCAACTTGCTGACAGCCTTTGCACTTACCCTGTTTTCATACCTACAGCTGTTTCTTCCAGACTGTTTTCTTCACTTTGACACAGCCCTCCTGGAAAACTCACAGCAGCCCTTCCTTGGGCCGCCCTTTTCTTCTGTATCAGGTAAGATCTCAAGGCCTTCTTCCCCATCACCATTTACACACAAACCAGCCCACATGGTGATTCTCCTTGTTCTTTTAAACCTCCTCTACAGACCCACGTCCTTTCCAAGCATTCCTTCTTTCTCCACCATCTTCCCTGTGAGCTGCTGCTGTAGCTCTCTCCGTGCAGCTGTGCTGAGCATTAGCATCAGGAAGTCCTTTTCACCTCCACCCCTTTGCCCTAGACCAGCTCATAAACATGTCAGGGTCGAACCAAGTATTTCACCAAGCTGTCTGCCCTGATCATCTCTGTGTTCCTGAATTTTAGCTACTCCTCTGCTCTCTGGTGGAAGTGAAGGACACTTTTTGGCTCAATAAAACAATTATTACAGGGCAAGGACCAACCTGCATCTCCTAAAGAGATTCTGCAGCTGGCACCCACTTGTGACCAAGAGAAGAGATGATCTGCAGCTTTCCATCATGATTTTTCCTTTCTGGGACATTAGAGGAACCACTGAGAGAAGTGGGAAGGAAACACTTGAGCCCTGGTGCTTGGCCTGCTCAGTCCCAGCACGCCTCTGGGTGCTCCCCAGCATCCCCACCATGGCTCATTCTGGTTCCCAGCTCACAGCACGATGTAAAAAGCAGTCACGTTCTCTGTATTGATCAGGCTGTCCCTCCACACACATGTTCCCTTTGTCCCCCCTAAAACAAAACCCCAACTGAGAAGAGTCACCAGCTGGAGTTTAATTTCAGACGCCAAGGCATATCTGGAGCCAATTTGCAATGCGCTTACTCCGAAAATCGCCCTCCCCTGTGACGCTTGACAGCTCCAGACCACAGTCCTGCTCTCAGCTCTGAAGGAAAAATGTTTTAATTTGTCACAAACCAATTATAGCGTCTCATCTATCCCTGAATTACTCATCTTGGCTACAGTCTAGGACAAAGGGCCCCTCTGAGAGGAGATTAGACATGGATATTAACAAGAGAAAAAGTGTCCACTGTCTCACCTTGCTGGGGACGCAGCTTCCAACGAGACAGGAAAAGGAAACCCCTCCTGACTGACAGCCAGAGGGAGGGCTCCAATCCCACAGCAAATCCCTCGTTTCACGCGGAAGAATAGTCACGACAAACTCCGTATTCAAATAATATTCATGCATGGCAGATAACAGAGTCACGGCTGGCAGAGCTGCAGCATGAATATAAATAATCTTTGCTCCCTCGGCTGCTGCCGCCGATGCTTTTGCACCGTGCTGGAGCATGGGTGAAGGGGCTGGCAGAGCAGGGCAGGTAGGGATGCTCCAAGGGAGGCAATGCCACCCCTCCAATGAGGCCCCTTTCCCTTGAGCCCTGCAATCGGCTGGAATGTTCTCCCATGGACTCCCAGCTAAGCAGTCCTCTCCAGCCACCTCCTGCTGCCCCAGCTGCCAGCTGTATTTGTGGCTCTCACAGGGCACACCAGCACCACTGTGAGTTCTTGCTTTGGGCCAGACCTAGTTTCCTGGGCTCAAAGTTCTGTGCCAGTGCTCCCTTCCCTTCCCTTCCCTTCCCTTCCCTTCCCTTCCCTTCCCTTCCCTTCCCTTCCCTTCCCTTCCCTTCCCTTCCCTTCCCTTCCCTTCCCTTCCCTTCCCTTCCCTTCCCTCTCTCTGTATCAGTGCTCCTTCTTTGCCCCATGAAACCAACACTGGTCTCAGGCATTACTCTTCAACCCAACAGCCATGTCCAGGGCAATACCCTCCAAGCTGAGACACAGCCTTGAGGATGCTTTTGGGCTGTCCCATCTCTTAAGCAGCTCATGTTCCAATTCACCCAACTGGAAACAAGAAGTGAGAACTCAAAGGCAGCACCCAAAGCTCTCATGTGCAAGAAACACTTTGCATGTACAGCTGCAGTGGTGACAAGCTCCAGCCACTTTGCTCAGCAATGGGGACAAAAAGCTGTGGGCAGAATTGGCCTCAGTCAGCTGGAAAAGCTGGATGTGTTGCTGTTCTGTCTCAAATAGACTCAGAGCATCAGAGGGCAGCCACAACACTCTCTTCTTCCCCACGCTCACTGCAGATCAGCTTCTTACTTGGATGAAGAGGGAGACGATGAAAGTTGATTTCCCTTTGTGCTCATGGCAAATAATTTGGAGAATTCCCCTTGTTTACTCAGAACTGTTAATGATGCGTCAGAAATTACCTCAGAGATTGTAATTAAAGAAAACAGCAGAAGAGAGAGACATATACACACACAAACACACACACACACACACACACACAGAGCCTAATCACAGCTTCATCTGCAAGTCTGGAAGTGACAGAGCCAACAGCTTCCCCATCACCCCAAAGCTGCAGAAGGATCCCCAAGAGCCTCCTCTGTGCAGCTCCCACATTCCTCTTCAGCTTCAAAGGAAGCAGTGGAGGCACTCCAGGTATCCAGGAGCTGGTGAGGCCACAAACTCGACTGGACGCCATCAGGAAATGAGCAGGAAGCTCAGCTCCCTTAAAATCATTTTGGAAGTGGAGCAGCTGACCTAGAAGAGTAATTAAGCTCTCAGTCATCACAGAAATGCAGACACCCACATGCACACAGCAATGTATCTGTCAACCCCCTGCCAGCCTGACCTTGGGGCTCAGCGTCTGCTGGGGCTGGAGCAGAGCACAAACAGCCCTTTCTCATGGAGAAGGGAGAGGAATTTGATTCCTGTTCGGTTATAGGAGGGTGCCTGGATTGTCTAATTACTCAGGAGTGACCACTGTGGAGAAGCAGTTGAGAGCTGGTTTCCCAACACCTCCCTTCCTGCTCAGTCCGAAGGCCAAATCCTCTTGCTTTGCCTTCTGGAGCACTTCCACAGGGTGAGCAAAGCTGCTTGTGCCAGGAGAGCAAACAGGGGTCAGGCAGAGGAATCAGCTCAGCTAAAAGCAGCCAGCTGGAGAAAAGCCATTCCCCTTCTCCACCTCAGCCAACAGCTTAGTTCTTTCTTCTAGGGCTCCTTTCAAGCACTGGATTAGGGGAATGGTGGAATTGCAAATCCTATGAGTCCCAAATTCAAGGCAGAGGAAGGAGGAACAAGCTGGGTCGTTCTCATGGTCACCATCAGCATTTTTCAGGGTGTGCAGGAGCTGTGGGACAGAGCTTGGTTTTGGTGTACCCTGGCCACAGCCAGACAGCATTCCATCGATACAGACAAGAGGTTGGACTCTGAGCAGCATGTGTTTGGATCACTACTCCACTATTTACCCTCCTGTCTTTGGTGTAGAAATCACTGAGGTTAGTCTTGCAGTCAGCCTCACACCAGCAGTGTGATGAGGCAGGCTGGGTTCCATCTCCCCTGCCACTCTCAGTGCTTTCCTAGCTAGAGACCACTTAAACCTAAACACACACAGCATTTCCAGGTGAACCTCACATCCCCTAGACCATGGCTACCATCTCAAACAGACTCCAGATGGGACAAGGAGCAGTTCTCCCTTCAAAACCTGTTCTTGGAGCATGTAGCTTGCAGGTGTACCCCTGCCTGCCTTCTCACAAAAGCAAACCCTACAGCAGGTCCAGCCATTGCCACCACAGGGCCCAGGGGTTGTTGTTCAAGCACTTTATCATCACATTTCTGCAGAGGTTCCATTTCCTGCCTGTTTTTGAGGTGGGTGAAGGCTGGACAGGGAAGGATTGGTGAGTTTGGATGATGCTGCCATCATCCTCCAAATCCATGCAGACTAAACTTCTTGAAGCTGGAGAATCAGAGCCTGAAAAGATGAAAGCCAAGCAATAATGACAGCCTGGGATAGAAAAGGTATTTCTCTCCTTCAGCAGAGATGGTTTCAGCTCCCTTCCTCTCAGCTGGCAGCCCACAAAGGCAGGTTTAGTTCTGGGGATTTGCTGCTACTGCCCAGGTCTGGAAGCAGAGCCCTCCTTCCTCCCCTCAGGTTTACACACAGTCCCAAGAAAGAAAGACATTCCTGACAAGCTGACCAGGGTGCCCAGACACAGCATGCCAGCCCCTGTGGTCAGCATGTCCCCACAATCCAGTTTGTGTTCCCTCTGGGTGAGCACAAGCCACATGTGGTGACAAGAGCCTCCATCAGCCTTTTACCTGGTGACACCACGGTTCTGCCACTCGGGTCACCAATGCCACAGCTCAGCTCTGGCAGAACAAGCTCTGCCTCTTGTCTCTCCCACATCTGGCCAGGCTGGGACATGTGTGATGCTAAAGCAGCAAGGGGGAGAACTGCATTTACCTGAGAGCACAGGGGAGTTTGACACCTAAATAAAGTCAGTGAAAAACCCCTTGGTGCCACTGCTCCCCCAGGACGTGCAGCTGCCCTACAGGCTGTGGGCAAGGCTTGCCCCATCACCAAGCTCCAGAGAGGGACTATCAGCGCTGACAGTGACCAGGACAGCCATATATATCCCCAGTATCCCCAAATCACTCTGGGATGCTGCGATTTGCTCCAGTAATTTTTTATTGGAGGAATGCATATGCAGGTATGGGGTATCCCACCACGTGCACATCCCTGGTCCCCCCGTGGGCTCCAGGAAGCCCCTGGGCACTGGGTGCCACCCCGAGCCCATCCCTGCCCGGGCCGGAGAGTCCCACTGCCACCTCGTGGGAAAGGGACGCATCGCCTCTGCTCTGCCAGCACAGCGGGACCAAACCTCCTCCTGCAAAATCCCCGCGGAGAAACATCGAGTACCTGGCGTGGAGGAGGAAGGTCCACACAGAACAGAGGCATCATGAATTAATTTAATGTTTCCATGGCTGTCTCCATCCCTGCTCCCCTGGTTGACGGGGGTGCACCCAGGGCAGGTGTCTGGCTGCAGACACTGGAAGGAGGGAAGAGTGGAAAGGGTCCCTGCAACAGCCAGAACCTGCTCCTACACTCCAGGTCTCACCAAGGTGACCCACAACACCCCCTGAGGGCACTGGCTGTCAAGAACCTCAAGAATTGAAATATTGGTCCCATGCAGATAACTCAGGGGTGAGGCAAACCCATGAATTCCCTTGTGCTCCCCACTCAGCACCAGGTTATTAAAATAATAGTTCTGTCCATTTTTATCAGGATAGGCCAGAGACAAAAAAAAATGCTGCTTCACTGAGCAGTCAGAGAAATAAGGAGGCTACAAATCTCCCCCACAGAGGGAATGAAGCACTGAGCAGCCTCTCATGCTTTGAGAAATTGGCCTACAGCAACTTCCAAAAGAGGTCTGGAAACAAATCACTATTGCTGAAACTGCTGTGGGTTGAGAACACCCCACACCACAAACACAGAGGTGGTTCTCTCTGCTCCCCCAAGACATGGAGCCTCCAGTTTGCACTGGTGTGATAAGAGGGAAACCATCAATCCCTCTTGACGTGTAGCATCTCCCTCTCTGCATCTCTGATCCTGGCCAAAGAGCCACAGCTCAAGCAGAGAGGGAGGAAGGGAGGGACAATGGTCCTTCCACAGCCCAGTGCAGTGTCCTGGTGCAGCCCTGGTGGCAGGTTTGGGACACCATGGGGTGCCAAGCAGGGCCATGCTCCTGGACTATACTGAGCACTGGGCACACCGAGCACTGGGTGGGCAAACTGAGCTCTGCCCTCCTGAGCTGCCAACAAGGCTGAACCAGCTCTGACCCAGAGCTAAAGGAGGAAAACAGTCTTAAAAGTCCATGTGCTGGCAAAGTCTTGAGCCCTGTAACAGGACCAGAGGGGATTCACACTGTCCCTTTGGTCAGCAAACCTGCAGTCTTCCATGTCAGAGAGCAGAGGAGCCTCTCACAGTCCAGGAGCTCCAGGAAAGCAACACTGAGGAAGGACCACACCTTTGATGGGTCTCTTGGGGCCTCTCACAGTCCTGCACAGCTCCAAGAAAGCAGCACTGAGGAAGGACCACACCTTTGATGGGTCTCTCTGGGCCACTAGAAAAAGGAACATCAAGCTCCTGAGCTTTACTCTTGTTTTTTCTGCTTCCATATTTTGGACAAGCGGAACTTGTTCTTCTTCCTCTCTGGCTCCTGGCTCTCAAGAGATCCATCTGCAGGAGAGGGAGCAGACACAAATCAGGTTGAGACCCACAGCCCCAGTGAGTCCCAGTGCTGCTCTGGAAAAGAAGAAAGGGCCCTTACCCAACCTCTGTATCATGTCTGCCAACATCTGGTCTTCCTCTTTCTCTCTGTAATGGAACAGCATGGTATTAGAAAACTTTGCTGTGCTCATGACAAGCTGGTAGATATCAAAGTCCATGCAAATACTGCTTTTATTCCCCAGTAAGAAATGACCAACCTCCACAGCATACCCTGAGAAAGCTGCAGGGAAAAAACCCCAACAGTTAGAGTCTTAGACATTAGCAAATTCCATCTGGTTCCCTTGAAAGCAAGGGCCCGTGTGGGGATTTCCAGACCTTCTCCCAGCTGGCTGATGAATCACTAGAGTTCATGGAGTGCTGAGACATCACCACACCCCAGGAGATGAATAGAGTTGAGGCACAGGAGCCTGGGTGCTACAGAGGTGCTCACTGTCATCAGGGACAAGCACACTGCTATCACCACCTTGTCCTGGGCAGCACCAGAATCCACAAGCAGGAACTGGTGCTCTGAGGTCAAGAAATGGAGGCTGTTCTCAGCATCAGGAGGCACAAATCCAGCCACTTGACACAGTAGTCTTCCTTTGAACTTGGGAAGGATCCAGTTCTTGGCTACAGTTGTTCTTTCACTTGCTGCAGCTGATGAGCACATTCCTGACTTCATGTTCCCAGATTTCTCCTGCATCTCCCTTACTGCCTCCAGCCTCCCCATCTTCAGCCTCTCCCTCTCTTCCCTGCATTCCACACATTTTCACAGCCTTGTTCTCACAGCAGCTTTAGCCTGAGAGAGAACAGGGCTGTGGTCCTGATCTCTTTCCAACAGCTGCCAAGGATGCAAAGACAGCAGCATTTAGAACAAGATGGTTGATGACAAGTGACCACCCACCTCTCATGGAGAAGTCTGGGCTACAGCCACTCATCCACCCCTACAGCCTGGGCAGCAATGGAATACAGTAGTGTTGGCTCATTTCCCACCATGTGAGCAGCCTCACCTGAGTCTGTCCTCATCCAGGCAATCCACAATGTTATTCCGATCATTGACGGTGTTTAGGTACGACTCCAGCAGCTCCTTCTCTCGCTCCTTCTCCCTGGGTGTCTTCAGGTCCTCTGCACAAGACAAGGGAAGCCCATCTCTCACCTACAGGCAGTACCTCCCTACTGTGGCTCCTGCCTCCACCCTGCTCCAGCAAGGCTAATTTTATTATCCTCACACTCAGGGGCACATCCCACATCCCCTCACAAAGCAGAGGTGGGTTGGATGTCACAGGGAGTCTGCACCTGACAGGGGACAGCCACAGTCAGGGAACACCTGCAATCCCTGGCAGTGCCTTCAGCTCTGAAGGACATCCCAGGGCTGGCACACAAAGTGGAGGCTCCTGGGGCCAGCAGGACTCCCAGTGTGGCCAGTCTTACCTGGTTTGCTCATGAGCCTTCGCAGCTCCATCTCAATATTCCACTGCTGCTCCTCCAGGTTCTGCTGCTTCAACCTGGAAGGAATGACAGTAGTGATGAGTTACTGCCCTGCCATGCCCCAGGGTTGGATCCTTCTCCTGTCATGCTAAAGCCTCATCTTTGTGTTGCCCATCACCTGGGCAGGTGCTGGTGGGTCAGGGGAAATCTTCCTCCATCACATTTCAGAAGTTTCCCTCCTCACAAGCTCTTCACAGAGCCTGGGTTCTCAAAGGCCCACCAGCTATAATGATGCTGGCAGTCCTCCCAGAGACATCCTCAACCCTTACCATCCCACCAACTGGCACACCATTTTTGGGGCTGCCACACTCCCTTTCCTTCAGTGCTCACAGGAAGCGCACAAGCAGACAGGTGGATTCCTGGTTGTACTCACTTGTACATCAGCTCTGATTCCTGTCTGAGCAGCAGCTGCTTCTCATGGATCAGTTTGAACCAATCCACCATAAGGGCATCCTCAGACTCATCTATAGAGGACACAAAGGGCAAGAAGCTGCATCAGTTCAGCCCCCCTTGCCTAAACACAATCTCTTGAGGGAGAATCTAGAGTGACTTATGTGAGCCCCAGGAAACCTCAAGTGAAAATAGGTGATCTTTGGAGCTCCTGGATACAAGGGATGCAGGTCACTCCCTGTGGATTCAAGGAAGCTGCTTATGGATACTCTGCTACAGGACTCCCAAAACTCCCTGATCCTTAGCCAAATTAACACCAGACATTGCTCAAAAAATATGTTACAAAACAGCCAGAGAAAGTTCAATATTCCCTGGGCTTTATCTTTTTATACCAGGTACCTCTGGCAACCTGAGCTCCTAAAATGGAGCCAAGAGTGCTCAGGGGTAGGACATGAGCCCCACACCTCCCCACCAAGCACAGCTGGCATCAGGTCTCCTTTACCTCCCTCACAGGCACGCAGATGCTTCTCCAGATCCACTCCTTTCAATTCCAGCTCGTCAAGCTGCTTCTCGATGTCACGAACCTTCTCCTGGATTTTCTCCTCAGGGAGGTAGTCTGGGTGCAGCTAGGAAAAAATATGTAGGACCAAATACAGCTCAGCAGCCCTCGGACTGCCTGCTGAGGTCACAACAGAGGTGGGAAAGGGCATAAGGAGCCCAACTGAAGAGCGACAGCCTGGGAGGGCCAGGTCAGTCTGCAGACGTTCTCCCTCCTTCTGTGAGGAGTGCAATATCTACCATAGTTTTGTTTGGCTTTGTCTCATTCCAGCTCTGATTGTCTCCCTGCATGTAAGATAATCATCAGCTTCTCCACCTTGTCTGTGCCCCAGAGCCTTTCACCCTTTCCCTGGGTGTCCAAATAAACCCTCCCAATAGGACAAACTTAGACATATCAGGACATACTCCAGAAGGATATTCAACAACCCCAGCCTACCCCCCTTACACCTGGTTCCCAGCCATACCTTGGTTGGGGACACCACTTGAAGTTTGTCTTTGCTTTTTGGAACAGAGAGTTTAACTAGAAGGAAGAAAAAAAAAAGTCAAACAAAGAACGTCAAAACAACCTTTAAAAATTTTATAATGTGGGACAGTGCCTACAGAACACAACAGGTCCCAGCTATCCAACAGAGGTCACAGATGATTCATATGGCTCCACAGGCCTGACCAAATTAAGACACATATCCTCAGCCTGATTTACTTCTTGTGGCTTGTCACTCAGGTCACAGGTTGCTGCTTTCAGGGTGCAGACAGTCACCTAATTCAGGTGTGGCTTTGGAACTTCCACCCAAAAATACTGACTTCCATGTTCATTCTCTAACTTGTTAAAACCCAAATATATTTTTTGTGGTAAAACCCATTCCTTATTAAGCTTCCAAAGGATAGCACAGAAAGACTGGGTTACTGTCACAGGAAACACCAAGACATAATACAAATGTCCCTCTAGTGCTCTTTTACAAAGGAGTATCAGTAAATACTGATGAAACAAAGATAGTCTAGGGGACCTCAGTGTAGATCTCAGAAAACTAAAGTTCAATTCCTCCCACAAAACACTTCCTAGGTGAGAAGTCCCTCAGGCCCCACTACACAGCATTATTCAGGCCCTGGACACCTATTAAAATCAATCCTTAAGCAACGTGTATTTGTTCCACTGTGCCTCAGCTTCCTCTGCCCAACTGTGCTGCAAGGATAACTACAGAAGAGTGTGAGGTATTTGGATACCCGAGGGGCTGGGCTGGATAATTACCACAGAGAGAGAACAGAGGCGTGAGTGGATGATGTGATAAGGAAGGAAAACTCTACTATCAAAAGAACAGGCTGTAACAAAGGCAGCAGCGATGCAGGCTCAGCACACACAAGGAGAAAGACAGGACAGACAGACTAGGGGAGCCTCCTGACAGTCTCTGGAGATTGAGGAAGAGCTCAAGGACAGCTCTCCAGCTGCCCACCCCTTGCTCTATTGTGCCTTCCAGGAGTGTAAAAGGAGAAGGTGCTGGATGTGGCTGTGTTGTTCCTGCACTGCTGGCCTCCATCAGGGATCTCTGCCCTCTGGATGCTGCTGGTTTGCTGCCTGTGCACTGCCTGCAACTCACACTTCTCTTAAAGATTCCTCCAAGAGGGACTTGTCCTGCCTCAAGCTGTCTGCCCAAACAGCCCTTCCCTCTCTCCCAGCTCAGTCCTGCATTTCCCAGCTGCTTCTAAGTGGCCTCTGCAGCACCTCCAACCAAGGCAGAAAGCTGCACCACTCATGGAGTTCTCTCCACGGTCACTGGAAGGGAAGAGCCTGTAAAATGACACCCTGTGACCAGCTCAGGATCTGATATCCCCTGATACCTTCAGGTTCTGGCTGGACAGACACAGGATGGGTTGGCTGCTTGCCAGAAAGCTGGAAGTAGGACAGGCAGCAGGAAAACCCTGGAATCTCCTTTCTCAACAGAAAACACCACCTACCATCAAAGAAAAGGGATGATCTACAGAAATGCCCGCCATTCACAGCTCAACACAACCCCAGGACTGAGGGCAGGAACAGCAGCTGACTGTTCACAGCTCCCTCTGAGTGCTGAGGTAAAAATCTACACAGAGGAGCAGCAGCTCTGTCCCTAACCCACAGCCTGTCCAGTGACAGCAGCAGGAACCAACCTTTCAGGTGGGGAAAAGTGGGGGGAGACTGCCAGGAAAATTTCCCGATGGCCCTCCCCCATGGCAATCATTAACCTTTAGAAAGACAGATATAAACCCGGCCTCCCTTATCTTAACAGCTCACTTCCTGGGAGAGACTAATGCTGAACCCTGGGGCTGAGTCTGAGGAAAGAAGAGGTGGAAAGTTTTGGGAAAATGCTGGCAAGAGAGGCACACTAAACTTTTTTAAAAGACAGCACAACTGGAGATTGAATGTTTGGTAGCTGTCAAAGGTGCTGGCAAAGGACAATGCAGGAACCAGCTGACAAAAAATAAAGCATGAGGCCATTGAGACAGCAGAAGCCATCCTGCTTGCTCCAGGACAAACATCAGGGGCAGGACTGAGCTCTGCTGTGAGAATCTTCTACTCCAGACAGGTAAGACACAGCAAGATGGGGTAAGGAAAGGGGAGAGGAAGAAGCTGAGCAAACAGGACAGCAGCAAACATCAGGTTAGGTTCCAGAAATTTTCCTTAGCATTGCTGTGGCTTATGCCAGAGCAAGGATAACCGGGCATTAGAGAAGAGGTGCACAGTCTCTGTGTGGCTGAACAAACAGGAGTAAGAAACTGGATTAAGAGTAGGGATAAACTGGTCAGCACATCTTTAAAAAATCAAAGAAACAGCAGCCTTGGCTGCTGCTCCTGTGGGTCCTGCCAGCTGGAGTCTCTGGATGACAGTTCTCTGCATTCCTTTTATTTTCTAAAGCCACTCAACTGAAGAGGAACAGAGACATTAACTAGATCCCAGTTCCCCAGATTAGGAGATGGTCCTCCTCACAGCACTAAGTCTAAAGAATGACAGGGCAGTGACCTTGAAAAATTCCTATTTCAATTTCTTCCTTTCCCACTGAATTCTCTGGCCTCGCTGCTTCCTGCCTAGGCCAAGCTGGCTAATAAAAATTAATTACACAGATTCTGCCCCCATGACAGCAGCCACAGGGTTAGCCACAGAAAACTCTGGGACACATAACCCATACTGACCACTCAGGCTGTTCCCTGACAGTGCAGAGGAGAGAGTGACTTTAGTAGGCAGAAGAGATCTTACATGTAACAGTGTTTGTTTTCAACTGGCTGCCATCTTCCTCCTTCTTGGCAGACCCTCCAGGATCTTTCCAGTCTTGCTTTGAATTCTGACAGCTCTTGATAAGATCTGAGCTGGGAATCAACAGCTTCTTTGTGAATCCACCGGATGAAGCTAGATTAAGAAGCACAGACAGGTTTTTTCAACCCTCATCTCATAAAAATCCCTTTATTGCCCAATGTCTCTGGCACTCACTACTACCAAACTCAGTTTCTAGTCCTAGTCCTCCTTTCTTGATGATAATGAAGGGCATAAGCCCAAAGTAATCAGGGAAAAAACCCTCATTACAAGGCCAGAGGAGGATAAACATTTGTGAAAAGAATAAACAGTTGGGAACCATCACTAAGACTTCTCAACATTACACAATCATCTAGAAGAGAGTAAGTGAAATCTTGCTGGCTGCCTTGCAGAAGGGAACCCTGTGGAGACTGAGTTCCTCTCTTTGGGGAAGGATGGCAGGCACCCACCAAAGGCACAAAATAAAGGCACCACAAGCCTAAAGCAGGTGCAGAGAGCAAAGACCCCTGAAAGCAAGGCACACTCTCCACCAACACATTCCTCACACGGGCCTTGCAGTACCAATGCCTGTCCCCTTCCTGATCAGCAAAATTAAGCCAGAGCTTTTATCCTTCATACCAGAGTCCTGCTTTGCTGGTGGGACAACTGCTGGGCTTGGCTTTGGCTCCCTGTGTGCTGGGCTCCCTGTTCCCACCTGGGAGTTATCAGTAGGTTTCTTAGAGCCATCTTGGTCCCTGCAAAGAAAAAAGGGTAGGAAACAATCCCTCTTGCAGAATGGCCCACAGGAAAAGTTCTGGACATTCTGGTGTGGATCTCCACCTGGGATGGAGATCCATGGCACTTGTCATGGAAACCCATCAGTTCCAAAGACACTCACTTGTTGGCTACAGGCTTCAACAGAGATCTCCACCCTTCTGGGCTCTCAGACTTGTTGTCAGCAACATTTGTGCTTCCTGAAGAAAAGAATAGAGCAAAGTAAATAGAAAAAAAACAAGAACAAAAACATCCAATAAAAAGAAACAAGCCAGATTTGAGTCTCAGGAGAATCCTAGGAGATAAGCCATGCACTGGGGCAGGTACTGTGATGTTATTGCAGCAAACCAGCACCAGCTCAACAAATTTAACATAGACACATTCAGATACAATAGGTAGTAAGTAATCTCAGTGGCATTTTGTCCCTTCCAGATCAAATGCTTTAAAAGCTAGAGTTACAGAAATTCAGCCTCCGAGTATATGATCAGGCACATTCAATAGCAATACAACACAAACAGCAGCTCAAATCTCAGAGACCAAGGGCAGGAAGAGGAAGAGACAAAAAGCCCCACAAAGCCACAGCAAACTGCAAATAGACATTTCATTTGGCCCAGAAAAATACCAGCCATCTGAAAGTGCCTGGGACACTGGGAACTCCCAGATTATCATTCCCTGGCCCACTGCTAAGTCACCATGATGGAAGCTTGGTTCAAAACTGACAAGGAGGCTGGGTGATCTGCAACTGCAATCCAAAAATGATCCCAAAGTTCTGGCAAGGTCTCCCATCTAGGAAAACCTAAACCTTTGAAAGCCACCATGGTCCCAAAGGCAGATGACAGCAAGAACAACTTCAAATACATGGAGATGCTCAGAGCAGTAGAACTCACCATGCTCAAGGGAGCAATTGCACAGGGATAAATGGAGCTGTGCTGAGCCCCACAGCTCAGAAAACCCTTACATGGGGGTACGGACACAAAGGAGTCATGGACACATTTGCTGTACTGGTCCAAGAGGAAGGCACCAAGTTGGAGTGCTGTGCTCAGGAAGAACTGTGTGAATAATCCATCCTCACCTTTGATGCCTTTTGACTCTGGCTTGTGCAAAGACTCAACAGGTTTGCTGGCAGCCTGGCTCTTGGGCACAGGGTCTGTAATCTTTTCCTGCTTTGGTACTGTGTACCCTGTTTTGCTGGACTGTGTTTTTGAAGCTGGACTCTGAGAACTGGTGGAAGAAAACTTGCCACTGCAAAAAAGAACAACTTAGTGAGTCTTTTAGAAAGGATGGAAGCCTTTTATTTGCCTCTGTTCCAATGATTTGTATGTGTCCCTCTATACGCCTTTAAAACTGAGCCACAAGAGCAATCAGGACAAAGCAAAGAAGGATGCAGGGGCTTCTCCAAATTACCCCAAGGTATATCTTGGCAGTAAAAAGGGAAAGAGAAACAGTGCTTACCTTCCAGGTGCTGAGGAGCCAGTGGGACTGAGTCCTCCTGGCCTGTTTGGAGAAGTGCTTGATGCAGACAGAGCCTGTATAATGTGGTTACGTGCCTGATCCTTCCCAGCATTCACTCGACCGACCTCAGCAGTGGTTCTGGCAGGGGCAGTTTTATCAGGGCCATGAGGAGACTGGACTTGTTTTTGAGGGTCAGGAGATTTATTGCTGGAGGACTCCAAGGACCGAAAAAAATTTTCTCGGGCTTGCTGTGTTTTTGTTGTGGAGGATGTCCAAGGAGGCCTTGATGGGGTGGCCTCATGGGGATCTGTTTTATTCCCCAACGAGGCACCTTTGCAGTCATCTGATTTATTTACAGCTGAGGAGGACCATGGAGTATTTACACTTTTGAAGCCAGAGCTTCCAGAATATGAAACAGATGGCTTGGTTGAATTAGTGAGGCCTTCCTGGCTGGGTTTCTTCAACACCTGCTCCAGTTTCTTGGGTTCTGCTGCTTTCTGGAACACCCTGGCAGCAGTAGGGGCTGAGGTACTGTCAGTTTTTTTCTCAGTACTTTGGAGACCAGAGATCTGGACATTGTCTGGCTGCTGGTGGCTGGTACAGATGAATGTACCGGGCTCAGGCCCAGCTTTGTAGCTTCCAGGAAGAAGCAAGTTCCAACACTGCCTGCACCTGTGGATACAAAAGTCTCAGAGTGCTGGGAGACACACAGCTGGGAGTGCAGGCACGACTCCACCATCCACAGGAGGGTGAAGGCACCACACTGGCAGCGAGCAGACCCTGTGTGCACATTCCTCAGGCACCAGAACAAGAGCTGTTGATAGCACAGCTTGAAGCAGGAAAGGTGTAGATGAAAACAGACTCGTGGAGACACTTTCCCTTACACACAGCAAGCCCAGATTGCCTCCACTCTGAAAAAAAATGTGCCACACCACTCTCTCCAGTCCCAAAGGCACCAGGCTGGCCCTCTGTGACCCCCAGGGCTGTGCCCCTGCTTGGAAGAGCTGCTGTACCTGAAGCAGTTCCTGTGATAGAGCTTCCCATCGACCAAGTAGCGCTGCACCAGGTGCACGTGTTTCCCACAGACCCCACAGCTGCTGCTGGGGACATTCCCACTCTCTGCCAGGACCCTTTTCTGTGGGGAGAGGCAGTGGGTGAGCAGACAAGACCATGGCCCTGGACACAGCAACAAATCTCCCAAGAAGGCAAGTGTTTGGCATGCACAGCCAGGACAGTGAAGTGATTTCCAGGAAATCCCCTCTGCCTCTAATGCCTTTGTAATTGGAGTCACAGAAGTGGAACAGCCCTTGGAAGGACAGAGTAGGAGGAATATGTTCCCACAAAGCCAGAGCACCAGGATGCCTTGTCAGCCTATAGGCAAAGGTCTCTGATTTAAATTAGCTGGGAAAGGGTTTCTACCCTGTTTTCATCCTAACTCTACTTTGAAACTGTGTACAATAATTGGATCAATGATATCTAGCAAAAATAATACTACATCCTGTAAAAATCTCCATCCCCAATTTCTAAGAATTCCTAAGACACCCATGTCCTGTTCATGATGTATCCAGGCTGACTGATGGTTTTCCAGTGATTCCCACCTCATCCTATGCCAGAATCAGACCTCTGGACTAACAGAAAATGTAGAGACTAAGTGCTTACCACCAAGAGCCTTGAACTAGCCAGTACTCTACCTCATTGAACAGATTCACAGAATAAAGAACACCCAAACCCATTTCTTACTGTGGTAACTGGGGAGGTTTCCTTTGGCTTAGCCCTGGCTGGTGGGTGGGCAGGAGGCAGTTTTGGTGGCACTGGCTTAGGAGGCTCTGGAGCAGCTTTCTTCCCAGGATGCTGCTCTGGAGATTCAGTGGAAGGGCGCTTGATTCCAGCCATGCCTCCAACTGGAAGAATGGAAAAAGGGAATATTTTTAGGGAAACATAAGGAAAACTCACAGGTTTAGGAAAAAATTTACAAAGTAAGAATATACAGAGGTGCCTGATGGGTAATATGAAAAGCACACAGGGAGACAAGACTTCCTTCATGAGCTGTTCTGTACTGGACTGAGGGGCAAGAGGCAACAGGTGAATGGTAACAACATTCTGAAACTGCTGATTTTTCTCTTCTCAGGGAATTTTATGAAGAGAAATGCAAAAGTGAAGAAATGCAAATTGCCATCCACTGATGGTGAGAACAACACCTTGGGTTTTCAATTCCAGTGCACAGTTTGGCTGGAACTGATCCTGACTGAAACAGGGACAGGCAGAGGTGTTTTGGCAAGGGAGCTGAAGCACAGAGGGTTTGCTCCATTCAAGCTGCTACACAGCCTGAACATCCACTGCTGCAAGTGTCCACCCCACATCCCGGCTGGGACAGAGCAAACAGCCTTGTTGAATGTGGAAATGACCACTAAAAATGGGTAATTCTGCAAAGACTTGGAAGTGCCATAGAGGTGCTGATGTGGAAAGTTGCCACAAGCAGCCTGAAAATGCCCAATTCTCTTTTCTTTGCAGATGAAACAAAACCCCTCAAAATTCAGAAGTGGAGAAAAGAGAATCTCCAACACACTTCAGTCAAGTAGTGAATGGTGCCCTGTGCCCTGGGAAGTGCGGGAAACTTCCCTGGGAAATAAAGCTTTGTGCAGTTTTTACAGACACAAACCCCAAGTGTCTCACAGGGATGTTATTCTTGCATCACTTCTTATTCTGAATGAGATGTCTCTGTGCTCCTTGTGGGATATTTGAGCCACAGTTTCACTTTCCAAGTGACACTTAAATGGCCACTCGTCTGAAAGGAGATTATATCCTGCTCAGTAAACACAGAAAGGGCAGGGAGCAGAGAGGGAGCCCAGTTCCCAGCAGTCTGCCCTCATGAAAGCCAACTCTCCAAATAAACACCCAGGGCTCCTACTGCAGGGACCAGGGGACAGCTGATCCAGTAAACAGTTCAGGCTGCCCCCTCACTTCCCACTTGTGCCATTCACTGAATTCCCAAAGCCCAGCACAAAGATGGGTGGCTCCAACTCTGCTCATCCAGAAAAGCGTGACCTCACTAAACACTGCCTGCCCACCCCCTGTCCTCCTGTGTCCTGCTTATTTCATGGAACCCATTTGAAGGGCACAACTGTGATTCCATGATTCTGCCTGGTGTCAGAGGGCACATTCCAGGCTGGGCTCATTTTCAGACATTCACATTCACCCCAGCAACAGGAATGCAACCAAAGTGTTTTGTGGGACACTAGAGAGTATAAAAATGTGCTGTGCTTGATGACATGGTAGACAAGATGCAGGGGGAGGGGGCAAAGACCCCAACCTGACCCAGATTTTTACCACTTGGCACAAACACGATGGAATTTGTTTGATTTCAATCAGAACAGCTTTAAAACAAGAAATAAAAATGAAGAGGGGGAGGGAAGAAGTTGTGGAGGGAGAGAAAAAGCATGCTTAAATGTGTAAAGAGGTTAAGAAGTAAGAAGAGTTTAAACATTAAAGACAGCTCTGAGTGAATTGTGCTTTCTTTCCAAGATGTAGGACATTTTCAATACATTTAGATTCACCTTAACCAGTTAAGTCATTCATGTCCCACTTTCTAAAGTTTCCTCTGGAGAAACCTGTAAAATTGGTTTATCATATTATTTCATTTTATGTGAGCTTAAAGCCAAATATAAACCAAGACTACAATAATGCTCCTGTGAGCCCAGCTAAATTCTCCAGTATGTGAATATAATGCCTTGGCAGCTCTGAGGCCTGTTTTATGTTTGACAGAATTTCTATCACAATTATGTCAGTTAGGGTGATCGTTCTCTTCCCCTTCCTTCTATCAGTGCTGCTGTGCTGTACAAGCCCTACCACTGATGCTGTCACATTGGCACAGCCTCACAGACAAGCTCAGCCTTGCTCTATTCCATGTTCTCGCCAGCCCTCAGGTGTGGCAAGGACTGGAACAGAGATGGAGGCGCTTGGGAACGGAAAGCTAAGGTAGGGACCATGGAGAGGAACCTTCAGTGCTCCTCTCTGGCTGGACCATAAGAAATTATAGAACGTATTTTAAATTTTAAGGCAGTGGTTTCAAAGACAAAACATAGCCCTGTACCCTTCCAAAAGCACTGGTGCAACTGTAGGCTGATGTGCAAAGAGTTCAGATCCCTCCAGTGAAATAGTTCTGGTACCAAAAAGGTCTCTGTGCAGTCTATTTTGCTTTTTCAAGCTTGTTAGCAGGCAAGGCAAAGCATGAAATTAAGTCCTGACCCTCCCCACCCCTCCAGGGAATATGGCACTTACTAGGAGACCGTCCATGGAAGTAGTTATAATACTGGGAAACGTAGGTGAGGATGCTCAGCCTGTCTGGTACCTTCAGAGCAACCATATCCTCTGCATCCAGCAAGGCTGGGATCCCCAGCTCCTCCTCTGCCACTCGAAATGCCTGAAGAAGGGGAAAAAAGAAATAAAAATAGAGGGGTCTTGTCCACACCAAGCAGCAGAGCTGCTCCTCATCATAAGTAAGAAAGTGCACTGCAAACACCCCACTCAAATAATAACTCTACTGGGGAACAGCTGCACCAGTTTAACTCCTACATTGTAGGAACCAACAGAGTCATGGCTTCCAGCCACTGCCTTGAGAAATGCAGGCAAGGAGCCAGCAATCTGGCCTGGCAAGCTGGCCATAGCTCACTGCTCAGTAACTCACCTGGGCTTCCCCTGCTCTCCCTCCAGCCTGCCTGTGTGTGTGAGTGCACAGCTGCAGAGAGCCAGGCCTGGCAGAAGGGGATGTGTCAGTCCAGGCTGGCAGACTGCTTTCCAGGCTCCCAGCCCAGCCTGGAGCGCTCCCCAATTAATGGTGGGCTGGTAGGTGCTTGCAGGCAGCTTTCATCTCTGAGTGCTGAGCAAATGTTCAAGTTTCCTGTCTCCTACTGCCTGCTCCTCTCCATCTGAAAATGGGAAATCTTGGGCTACAGGAGGGACCCTGCTCTCCCAGACCAGAAAGGGGGAAAAGAGGTGCAATGCAAAAGAATTCCTGATACAAAGCTTCCTTCTAGTTTAACTGTTTGCATGCTGAATGACATGTATCTGGGGTAAATATTCTTCTTTGTGGTGTCCTCTGCCTTGAAACTGCAGGTAAATGATGCAAAAGCTATTTTCTCTTGCCTCTGAACAAAAGCCTTTAATAGAATACAAGAAAAATTGCAACATCCGAACTTCACCCTTGCTCAGCTCAGTTCAAGGCTTTTACTAAGGACCTCCTCCAGCCTTGTTCCTTCCCAGCTTATGGGAAAAAATAATTTTCTCCCTCTTTGGAGCATCCCTGTTGAAATGCCAAAACAGCAAAGAAAAGCAGTACTTGCAGGACCAGAGGCACAAAGAAGGCTACTGCAGAAGTCCACAGTGAAAGGGTTAAAAAAAACACTTGAATACATTAAACCCTCCGCATCTGACCTCTGGCGGACACACACAGTGCTGGTGTACAAGCCAACCATTCCCACTTAGAAGAAACAAACAGCCACTATTTTTCAGCAAGATGATTACCATTTTTTTCCATTGGCTATCCCAGTAAAAATGTAACAGAGCTGACATTAAAAATGCTTTCAGCCAGTTACCACCGGCTGTGTCACTCCAGCTGCCAGCCCAGCCTGGCACTTTCCTGTCTTGTAAACTGGTACTTAATACATTCTTTGGAGTGTTCCCCATTGCCCTGGCTGCACAACTGGTCTGACCAGCTGAGTTTTCTTGCTGGACATTCCTAGTGTGAGGATTAGTAGGAACACAGGTCATGCCAGCTCCTGCCACACTGTGCTGAAGGTGACACCGGGGCAATGGGCACAGAACACGTGTGAGGGGCTGGCTGGACCACAAAGAGGAGGATGCCCTGTGCACCACCTGGTTTGGCCAGAGCCAGGTGAGCAATGCATTAGGACATGGTGTCCCCTGTGCCTGCAGCATCCTTGTGTTCCTGGCAACTGCTCTTGCCTGGAGACCCAACAGGATCACCACCTAACAGGACCCAGGTGCCCTTCTCCTCTGCCTGCCTGCCCGCCCAGGCTGGTCTGCAAAGGATCAAGATGTTGTTTCTGCATCACATTTTTCATCAGTGCAACTCCAAGTGCTTTCCAGGGGAAGAAAGCGCCACTGCTAACATGTCCATGCAAAATGGGAAAGAGATATGTTCAAGGCCACCTGAGCTGGCTTGGCACAGGCTCTGCCTGCTACACCACACCACCACCCACCAGCACTGACTTCAAGGCCTCTAGAAACTTTACTCCTCTTTATATATTTTTGAAATCTCTAGCAGAAATATCCCATCAACTCAAATTTTTCTAGGGTTTGTGGTTGATCTTGCGGCACTTGAGAAGTAACACCTTCCTTGACAGATATATGACAAATTGCAGCTCAAACAAGGCTGTTTTGCATGCACAATACAGCCCTTGAAAAGAAGCCTCTGATAAGTAAGGCATCAAGATATGGACAATAGCAGAGGAATAACGCTGTATCCCAAGGACAGCCAGTGAAGGAACTGTAGGAGCTGGGATGGAGAGCAGCCCAGGAGCACAGGGAGGGTCAATCCCATGGACAGCACAGCCAAAGCAGCAGTGAAAGGACATCACAGACAGCTCATCCTACAGCAGGTGGAGCATGGAAGAGACAGCAAAACAAAGGACATAAAAGAAACTAAGAAAGGGGGAGGAGGGGACACAGACTGCAACAAAGAAGGGGAGCAACTCTTTATGAGAAGCACAAAGAAGCTTTTCATTAATGAAAGCAGTGGAGGCAGCTCACAGAGCTCATTTCCCAGACACAAGCAGACACTATCAGCCCAGCTGGACAAGGAGCAGCACTCAGCACTTCAGCCAAGATACGCCTGCATGGCGAAGAGGCCCCGACTCTTGCCAAATACCAAATCTCCAGGACAAAATGCATGGTCTGAATCTCTCCTTGAGGGGAGGAACACATAGGGCTGCACCCCAGTGTGTCATTAACTGCTCACAGGCTGCAGCCCCAGCCTGGGGACGGACAGGTTGTGATGGGAGCTGTGGACATGGCTAGGGATGAAAGGGGGCAGGAGCTAAGGAGCCATGGTGGCACAAGTTTAGCTCTTCCAGAGGCAAGAAGCACTTCAGTCAGCTCACTGCCTGAGAGTGTGTCACTCCTCCAGCCCTGACAAGGGTAAGCTGTCACGGTTCCTTCATAGCCCAAGCTCCTGCCAAGCAGCCATGAAACTGTGTGGAGCAATGCCAAGGGAAGAGAAGTGTTATAATTCACTGCCTCTCCTTTTGTCATGGAGAGAGGGAAAGGAAAATCCTTCCTTGGATCACTAAGGCCACGCTAGAATCCAGTGCAGCAGGAGAGGGTTTGCTCTGCCTAACTTCTATTTTCTTTGTGGAAAGAACATGAGAAACTCCAGGCTGGAGTAGTGTCCAGGCAGCATCATGTTTTAGGATGTATCCACCTTGATCCCCTGCACCAGGAAGGAACAGAAGTGGGAGGACACTCCCTGTGCTTCCCCTCTCACATCAGCTACCTCCCAGCTCCTGCTCCATCCCTCAGGAGCATCACATACTCAACATGTCCATGTTTTGAGCTCTAGCACCTCTGTCTGAGTTCCTGCTGCCACAGGACACACTGGGAACAGGCATCACTGTGTGGCCAGCTAAGAAGTATGAACAGTCTGAAGGTGCTTGCAAGCAGCCAGCCAGGCTGGACACTGCTGCTCAAAGGAGAAGGCTGGAAGGTGCAGAATCAGGCAAAGGATTGGAACACAGCACAATGGGCACACCATGACTGCAGGGTTTCTCTTGCTAAATCCCATAAGCAAAGTGCCAGGTCACGAACTAGACCAAAAATAAACATTAGAAGTCACTTACCAACTTGTTGTTCTCGTACACATTTTCTTTTCTGAGGGAGTCAAAGTTTCTAAAATACAGAAAGAGAAAAATCTCAGATTGGTGATGTAGAGTGAGCTGCTCCACTTCCAGCTCATAAATCTCTCGGAGCTTCACTGGTTTAAGGGATAGAGCACCCCATCCCACCCTTGGACAGCTCCAGAGAGGGCAGATCCCACCAGGGAGTCACAGACCTGCTGTACCCAGGACAGAGATGTGCAGCAGGCACAGCATCTGCCCACAGGCAGCACAAGACAATTTTGGCACATCTACCTTTGCAGGGCTGACTCCCACAGCTGCCTGTGGACAGGACATGATGGTGCAAAAACATCCCAGGCAGATTGAGGGGTTCTGCTGAGACAGCCAGGAGCAACTTCTAATTCATGGGGTGTTTTTTTGGCCCCCAGAAAAGCCTTGCTTCTCTCGCACCTCAAAAAGACACACAATACCTGCTGGCCAGGTATTAACAGTCTCTCCCCGAAAGTACTTTCCAGTCACATCCATGTTCTTCACCTGTCTTGAAAGTTGTCTCCAGAGAGAGCTCAGCTCCAAGGAGGTCTCTCATGGATCCCTCACACACTGCATGTATCACATGCTGCTCCAACACACCCATATTCTCTGATCTCAGAAACTCCTGGGTCCAGCAGAACACGAGTTCAGGCTTCAAATCATCTTTTTTCTTCTGGCAGAACTCCACAAAACCAGGACCAGGGATCTGCCTGGAAAACCTTTACCCACACCATACTGCATCTGATTAACACCAAAGTTGCCAGTAGAAATCTTACTCTGCTTTCCCTAGGGCTGTAACTTATGTGATAATCAGTAACTGAAAAGGAAGTGACAATTACTCCTCACAAATCCAAGCCAAAGTCAACAACTCCTTTCTGCTGTCCCAAGACATCACTTCCTCCTTCCCCTCTCCCCAGATTTGCTTTCCCTCTGATGTCACTCTCCCTTGCACTGTGCTGGGAACTCAGAACCTGGGATGTGCTGGGACAGGGGTGAAAGCACAAGGGAGAGCTTGTGCTGCTGGAAGTAGAACCACAACACAGCACGCTCCCTCACCCATAGCAGTGTGTCCCTTGCTTAGGACACAGCCATCACCAGCTTTGTTTTAAACAGACTGGCACTTGCTAAACATGGAATACAAAACTGGCTGTTGGCTGGCAGCCCTGCTCTCCAGCTCTGCTTCCTCCTGCCCAGGCAAGTTGGCAGGGTCAATTCCTTTCGATAACCCTGTCTCACCTTACAATCCTTGTGTCTGCTGGCACAGTGCTGAGCGAGAGCTGACACCTGAGAGGGAATTCTCACTGATAAACAGAAAACAGCACCAGCTTTGCATTTTTTGTATGTAGCACCTTTATATCCCATATGGACCCACCTTCTTAGCCCATCCCTCACCCCTGGGATGAGCCAGGGTAATAACCCTGAGAGCCAGGGCAAAGCTGGCATGCAGTGACCTATTCATGAGAGAAACACATGATCTGTATCGCAGCAGGGGAATTTTTCCACTGCTTGTAACAGCAAGGAGCAAGCCAGGTCCTTTACCTACTCAGCACAGAAAGTGGAGCATTACATCATAAATAAGAGAGGCACCTTAAACAGGCTTGCTCACCATGCCACAGCCCATGCCTCCTCCCTGCTTCCCACATCTGGTATTGCTATGTGGGATAAGGAGAGAAAGAATGACAGATAAGACCCTGAGGTTAAACTCCCCCAAAGGGCACATAAAGACAAGGCACATCCCACCTCTAAACCACAGACTCTTTCCTGTGCAAAATCAAAGGGAATTGCAGAGGTTTTTCTTCAAGCAGTGCTCCTGCCCAAAGATTTCCCTTCCCTGAGACAATGGATTAAAAAGAGCAATAAAAATAATCATGAACTAAAAAAGTCCCAGTGAAACAATAGATACAACCATTGGGTTAAGTCAGGCCAGAAAATTGCCTTTTTTAACACCCAGCTGAAGGAGGTGACTTCAGCTCTTTGCCTCACTCCCAGTTCTGCTCCCAAATACTCCCTATAGCATGGAAATGCAGCAAAACACTGCAAGAACAAAGAGGAGCTCCAGCTTCCTTGGTCATTCTGACATGTAAGACACTGGAATTACTTTTCATTGTCGGTCAGTGGCCTTCAGCCACACTCAATGCTGTTTGCTGTGGTGGTGTGTGCACTCCCTGGCATGCAGCAGAGACCTAAAAACCCCAACCTTTTGATGGTGAATGTCTCAAATCCCCTTCTATTCCTCAAAAGAAAGTGCAAACAACCAGGTTATTTGGTCATTTCAAGAGTCTCCTCTCAGCACCATTCTTTCCCTGGCTAGTCAGGTGAACTGCTTACATCTAATATTTCTTTTGGAAACTCATCTTGCTGGTGCATCTCCTATCTTGGAATATCAAAGCTCTCTGGACCAATGTAATCCTAAGACAGCAATGGTAATACAAACAGAGAAGCAGGAGTTCTCCACTGAGAAAACACAGGCAACTGAATTAATTGGAAAATGCGAAAAATATAAACGTGACCCAAGAGAGGCCTCCAGTGTTGGAAACAAATCAGAGTGGAGTTCACCAGCACAGGAATAGTGGAGGAGTTTTTAGGTCTGAAAAAACCCCTTCCCTTAGCAAATAAGTGGCTGAGCATTCCTCATGCCCACACATCTTTGTGACCACCCCCTGCTCCAGCTGCACAGACCCAGCACTCACAAACTTGCCACAGTCCTCTGCAAGCACATGTGCTTCCACTGGAGGAATCCCTGCTGCTGCAAGCACTAACTTGATTGGAAACTTGACCTTGGAGCAGACTGAAAGAAAAAAAAAATCCCAGAGCCTCGATGGCACCAAAAAAGTTTCTGCTTTTTGGCACTTTTGTGCTAATTTCTCTGCAGACAAAAAGATGTGCAGTCAAATATCACATGAAGAAAGAGTTGTTTTGTCGACCTGGAAAAAAGAGGCGTTGGAACCAGTGGCTGTGCCCTCTGCAGCACGTTGTTGTGGGCTAGGTCGCATGACTTTAAGATCAACACAAGCTCTGCTTTTAGTGTCAGAGTGTGGAAAGACATTGCGAAAAAATGATGGGATGTAATATCGAAAGGGGACAAGTCTGCAGATTTGGCAGCTACCTGGAGAGCTTTATGAAACTTTAAAAGACTGAAGAGCTGAGTGGGATAAGAGGGAGTGGGAGACAGAGGAGGAATTGGATTGGGAGACTGATGCTGAAGAACAGGAGAGTGATGCTCAGTCTGAGGCTGTTTTGGAGATGGAGCCTGCTTGGAGCTGCTCCTAGGAAAGTTTCTCCAGGCTTCACTGCTGTGGGAAGTAAGTGACAAACTGATCACACCCCTCTGTATTTACCTCCAAAGTCTATGTTAAACCTGCATATTCCTGTCCTGCGCAGCAGCTGGCTAATCTAAATGCTAAATCAAAATATACTTCTCCACACAGCACTGACTCCTTTCCTCATCAGCTGCTTCACACAGTACTGACTCCTTTTCTTACAGGCAGCTCCACACAGCTCTGATTCCTTCTCTCCTCTCTGCAAGTTCCCTTCTCCCTTCTGCATGACTGGCTAAACCCAAATCTGTCCCTCACCCTGACTGTCCCTCACACAGCATCTTCTTACCTTGTCTGTCCCTTGCATGTCCACATGTCCCTTACCTTCCCAGAGCACAGCCAGCAGACTCCATTCAAACTGCAGCAGACTCTCAAGCTACAACTCCATCTTCAACTGCAACTATAACTCTCTGCTAGCTAGCCCACTCTTTTATAATGCCCATCCTCACTGGGCAGGCAAGGCTGTTTCCACTTCTTGGTAATCTTCTGCACTTACTTCCAAACTCTCTTCCCACAGCCAAAAGGATCACTGTAAAAGAGTGAGACACCATTTGCCAGCTCACAGTCCTTGAACAGGGGGTTCAAATCCAGTATGCTCTGCTGGGAACAGGACCTTTCAGCTCTGCTCTTTCTGGAGAGGCAAAGCTGGAGGGGTGGGACAAGGCTGGGAATTCCAGGTGGGAGATGCCCCCCATGTGCTCATCCTCCTCTCGGGAATGCCTGCTCCACACTGCCACGTCCTGACTGGCAAAGTGACAGAATGCTGCCAAAATGAACCCTGAGCCATCCTCCCCCTGTCATACAAAACACAAACCCAC
The DNA here is from genome assembly GCA_009812075.1 of Sialia sialis. NCBI lineage: Eukaryota > Metazoa > Chordata > Aves > Passeriformes > Turdidae > Sialia > Sialia sialis. Next base: position 5,126,737 of record VRYO01002014.1, on the reverse strand, counting down.
CAGACCAAGCAGGAGGCTCTGCTTCACCCCAGCCTTCTGCTGAGAGAGTCTGCAGAACCCATCCCCAGCAGGGCCAGTGTGACCTCATCCTGCCCTGCTGAGCTGACAGTGACCTGGAAATGCTGCTGGGGCAAAGAGCACTGCTGCTGCTCAGCTGCCAAGGGAGATTTCACCACCAGCCCATTCCCAGAACACCAGCTTGCAGTCTGGGAAAGAGCAAGATCCTGGATGAAGAGAAGGATCTTAATCAAAACCTTTCCTTGACATCTGGCATTAATATCTGAGTGAGCGTGCACAGCTCCCCTGCCTCTTCTAACTCATTTATCAGGACAAGGCCACTAAAATCGTGGCTGGAGCTTGCACAACCTTCACCACCACATGTGGCAGCTGCTGACCTCAGCCTCCTACCACATTGCCATGAGGCTTCATGTTCCTCTGACAAGAGACATCCCCAGGCTCTACATCCCCAGGCTCTACAATCATCCCAGAAAATGGGCTGGAACCTGCCTGACACAGCGTGTGTGCCCAGCTGGGACTGACTCTAAAGCACTCTTCATCTGAGACAAAAAAGCAGTGGATTTCCATGGTAATTCGGCATGGACCTTCACTCCCCTTCAGCATCCTTGCATGAGTGGGAAGTGAGTGGGAAATGCATTTCTAATTTTACACAGCTTGCCCTGTTCACTGGTAACACACAAGCCAGCATCAGCTAAGCTTGAGAGAAGTTATCATATTTTCCATATGTTTTCCAGCAAGAAAACAGGAAGGAAGGAGAGACCCACACCAGCCTGTCCTCTGAGCCACACACATCACAAGAGAGTCCCATGTTTATGTCCATGCTTTGAGCTTGAAGTTTTCCTGGTAATTCTTCAGGCTCCTGCAGGAGAAATCCAGAAATCCCCTGCGCTCAGCCCAGGAATGTCATTTGTGTAAACCAAGACACAAAATACAAAACTGATGCCGTGACTGAATCATGTTGCACAAGTGATCTATGCAGCAGAGCTGTTGCAAACACACCAAGCATTCCAAACAACAAATACCCCTCTCTAGTTTTACTTTCAGTCTGATGTTTTTAATTTTTAACTAAGCTTTGGTAGAAGCCAGGACAGGAGACCAGAAGAGACCCCTGGGAAGCAAAAGTCACAGTCACACATGCACCCAGCTGCACTTCTCCATTGTTGTATCCTGCTCCAAGAACATGCAGAGAAGCTTTTAGGGATACATGGAGAATCTGCACAAGTATTCTGCTCCAGGATCTGACACATGGCAGCTGGCAACCCTGGCCACCAACCACCTGAAAGCACCATTTCCTTCCAGCAGGACTTTGCCCAACCCATGATACACGTGGTGTTACAGCACTGACACTGATGAAGGAGGTCACAAATACAAGCTTCTCTTTCTTTAACTTCAGGCAACAACTGCTGAGCTGGTCTGAGTCAGAAAGTGTTTCTGTGATGTCCCAAATAAAGTCAGACAGAATGTCCACCATAAAAGAAAATTAATGGCAACAGAGAGAGAGATGCCTCAATATCTTCCCTCTTAAGCACAGAAAAATTTATTTAAGAGATGTCTATCCACAACCCTTTTGGCACAGTTCAAGGATTATAAACAACTCACTAAACTGGGCAACAGGATTGCTCCAGCTCTCTCATCGCTGAGCCCCTGCGTACAGCTGTGCTCCGGATGGACCAGGTGCAGGAAGCAGTCACAGCCCCTCCACAAGAACACCTCAACCTTTCTGCCCTGGTATTTTGTATTTTTGGGACTGTGAATCAAAGGAAGGAAAGGAAATATTTGGAGTCACATGGACATGACAACATGTCAGGAAGTCATACACAACAACACCACGGTGACTGCTGAACCACAGGGACAACAAAGTGTGCCTGGAGCTCCTGAACTAACCTCCTGCTGCCCAAGCCTGCTCCAGTTCTGTCAAGTTTCAAGACAACAGAGGAGGGAAAAAAAGAGACCTTCTCTTCTTCAACCAGAAGCAAGACACCTGCAAGGGGGATGTCTGCACACAAACCCATGTTGCATGCTGTTCTGGGAGCACGAAGAAAAAGGGACAATACCTAGGACAGGAGGAAAACTGCAGCACAAACCACCCAATCTGTTCCTCATCCAGCTGGGCACAGGAGAAGCATAAATCAATACTCCTGGGCACGCTTTCCAGTGCTCCCTTGCCTTCATCTTCCACATCAATCTCCCCATCTCAAAGAGCCCAGAAGAAAAAAAAAATCAAACTCAAAAAACCCCAACTATGAAGCAGGATCTATGACTCTCTTTGGCCATTCACCTTCCCAGATGTTAACACTTGGGCAGGGAAGTTCAAAACCCACAGGGTACCAGCAATGGCACCAGCAAGGCATGGAAAGCACTCAACCTCCCACAGACAGAGCTCTAGATGAAAAAAACAAGGATGTGCAGGAATCCAGCAGCTGTGGGCCCTGCCCTTTTACTGCATTTTGTTTAAATAGCCCTTACCTCACGACTTGTGAGCACTGCGCTGCTGTTGGGCTGAGCAAGGAGAGCCCAGCCAGAGCAAACACAACAGCAAAGAAGGAAATGCTGCCCCGAAGATCGGTGCCCAAACTTGTTTTGCAATGGAAAGGACGCATTTGGAAAATTTATAATCCAGCTACTGAGGGAAGAAAAAGGAAAAATGTATGGGAAAAAACAGCATGTAGGCTGGGAGAGTGGAGCTTTCCTCTTGGAGATTCTCAGTGTGGGTGTGAGCAGATTGCTGCTGGTGATGAAGCGCCCAGGAAAGGGGGAAAAGCAGGGTCCCCAGCTCAACAGCAGGACAGCCACAGCCCATCCACATCTTGATGGATGATGGGATGGCCACAGCCTGGAGAGGGTTCTTGGGTGGATGGAGAACTGGGGTCTGCAGCTTGATGGACACTGGGATGGTCACAGTCCATCCACAGCCTGATGGATGTCAGGATGGCCACAGCCCATCCCCACCTTGATGGGCAGCAGGATGGCCACAGCCATCCACAGCTCAATGGACAGCAGGATGGCCACAGCCTGGAGAGGGTTCTTGGGTGGATGGAGAACTGGGGTCTGCAGCTTGATGGACAGTGGGATGGCCAGAGCTCATCCATAGCTCAATGGACAGAGGGATGGCTAAGTCCATCTACAGCTCGATGGACAGCAGGATAGCCACAGCCCATCCATACCTTGATGGATGGCGGGATGGCCACGGCTTGGAGAGGGTTTTTGGATGGATGGAAACTGGGGTCTGCAGCTCGATGGACGGTGGGATGGCCACAGCCCATGCACACCTTGATGGATGGCGGGATGGTCCCAGCCCATCGAGGGTTCTGCAGGGATGGAGGACACGGGGTCTGGCGCTCGATGGACAGCAGCATGGCCCCAGGCCAGCGAGGAGTCCCGGCCCCGCCGAGCCCGCAGCCCCGGCGCGGCCCTCGATGCCCGGCACGGTACTCACATGAGGTCGGGGCGGTGTCGGTGCAGGATAGCGCAGAAGGCGAGGCCGTCGCGGAACGAGGTGGTCATGTTGGTGATGCTGACATCGCGGTAGCCCTCGCACTGCTGCCGGCACCACAGCTGCAGGTTCTGGATGGCCGCCATGGCCCGCGGGGAGCCTGCGGGCGCCGCGCCGCGGGGCCGGGAGGGCCGGGCAGGGCCGGGCAGGGCCGGGGACCCTCCGCACCGAGCCGAGCCCAGCCCCGGCCGAGCAGCCGGCGGGTGGCGGGCGGACCGGCAGCGGTAGGCGGGGAAAGAGGCGGGCGAGGGGCGGAGGAGAGGCGGAGAAGGCAAGGCTGCGGCGCCGGGTCGCCTGAGGGAGCGGGCAGCGGCAGCCGGGAGAGCCCGCACGTCCGCTGCTACCGAGGGCAGGGAGAATTTCAGAATTTCCTCTGCTCCCACACAAAAATGTCAAAACGTCCTGCCCGAAGGGGCGGCCACCGAGGGAGGCGTGAATCATACTTCACACTGGGAGGGATGTCTTCTGCCCATTTGGAGGAGAGAAAGTTGAAAAGCACCGTAAATCACATAAATGTAGCTGTCCGCTGGATAATTCTGAGCTGCAGGGGTGGATTCACCAAATAACACCGAGTGTGAGCGGTGCCGGAGCCGCCAGAGCTCCTCTGAGCGAGAGAGAGCCGGGCAGGGAACGGGGAGGAGGAGGAGGGAGGACGAACTCTGCCAGAACCTGCCCAGAGCCTGCTCAGAACCGGCACAGAATGTGCCCCGAGCCTGCCCAGAGCCTGCTCAGAACCGGCCCAGAACCGGGCCAGAATGTGCCCTGAGCCTGCTCAGAACCAGCACAGAACCGGGCCAGAATGTGCCCCGAGCCTGCCCAGAGCCTGCTCAGAACTGGCCCAGAACCGGGCCAGAATGTGCCCCGAGCCTGCCCAGAGCCTGCTCAGAACCGGCACAGGAGCTGCCCAGAGGTCTCGCTGTGGCGAGAGAGGGAGCCCAGCCGGGAGCAGTCCCTGCTGGGGCAGGGTCATGAAATCACGGAATGGTTCAGGCTGGCAAGACCGAGGGTTCCTCCCCGTCCCTCCCCTGGGCAGGGGCAGGAAGGGGCCGCGCTGCCGTGCTGCCCGCTGGGCTCGCTCCAGCGCTGCCATGGCCAGCTCGCAACAGCTGCCCCGCAGCACATGCAGCCCATAAAATAACTCACCAGACCTCATGCAGCTGGCAAAACACGAGAAGAGACAAGGTAACACTTAAACAGCTGCCTATAAATTAGGTAAAAATAATCAATAATACATATAATATATTAACGGTATTTCTGTGACATGATATGGATAATATACATTAATATATAAATACCTCACAAATAATTCAGAGTGTTTCCATTTCATCAACAATCACTGGCCAATGTATTTACTTTATGGTAAGGATTATACATTTCATTATAAATGGCTTGCTGGGCATGTCAGCAACTTTTACATCTCCATTCACTTTATTATTAATGGTTTCCTGAACAGTAATGGCATAATAATGCACACAATACAGCATTAATATTTGATGTGGCATCTATAGTCTCCCATTTATCATTTATAACAGGCTACAAAAACATTATAAAACATTTATTACAAATTTATAGATCACTTTATACTAAAACAAAGTTGTGTTATAAATACATTATTAATCCTTTATGCCATTTATAGGAATCTCTTGTAATAAGGCCTTAGCATATGTTGCTGCATAACCGTAACAAGAGTGGTGTGGTGAGGAGGAAATACGGCACTGTGAGGCTGCTCCCAGGTCCTGGGTGTATTCTGTGATGGAAAGCAGAAACATCTGCACTCAAAATTAATCAGACTACCAAGGGACCGATCAAAAGAAATGCTGGATTAACTCAAAGTTGGATTTTCACTCCTCACTTCCCTCAAAAAAGGCACTTGCTGGAGCCCTGGAAGATGGGCTGTCCTACATTTCTACAACACCTTTGATAAAATTGTATAATTTACAGAAAGCCTGGCTAACAATGAGCAGCCCTTCCCATCCTCAGGTACCTTATGGCTTGGTGAGCAATGAAGAGGAAGCCTGGGTTTAGAAAATGTGTCTGTGCAGTTCCTGTTTAGCAGTGTGCATCCCCTGCTGTGCTTCCAATAGACACAGTGCAGCAGTGGGAAACAAGGAGAAGGAAATGAGGTTTGGAAATGGAGTGGTTGCCAGTTGCCAGTCATACAAACAGTGAAAATCAGCTCCTGAGTGCAGCTTTGACACAGCTGTACTTACCCCTTTCAGATTTAATGGCCCAGATGGGGCAGGGCCCAGGGAATGAGACTTAGTTATTTTAAAATATATTTGTTTAACATGACAATCTGTCTTCTAACAAACCCAGCTTAATGAGTCAATGCAGTTAGTCCCTTCTCATTACCTCATGCTTTGGGAAGGGGCAGATGGGGCTGGGTGGCAGGGGACACAGACCCACGGAGTGGAAAGCCAGGCTGGGCTCAGAGCAGCTGGGATTTCCTGCGTATCACAGGCCAACACGTTTCACCTCGTCCCTCCCTGTTTTACACCAGGATGGTCGTACTACAAATCCAGGTTTGCAGGCACCAGAAGAAACTATTGGTGGCTGGCTGCAAGCTGTGCATCCCAAGAGAGGGTTAGTCTGGAGGTCCAGCCCTTGGTTCACCAGAAGAATCAGGTCCACATTATCCACTGAGGTGATTAAAATGACATTGCTGAAGGAGTTTGCTAGTACAGCAAGGGTATTACTGCTGGCCCAGTAATGGCTTTCCAAAGCACAGGCAGCAGAGGCTTGTGCAGTGTTAGCTGGTAATTAGGGAGAGCTCTGTGGGAGTTTGCAGCTATGATGAGCCTTTAATGTACCAACAGGTAAACTAACACACACTGAGAGAGGAACAGGGCAGGAATGGAGCAGAGCTGCCCATTACCCACAGCTGCTGTTCTCCCAGGATGTTCCTCAGGGGATGATGCTTACAAATCCTATATCTGGATTGTACCTCTCCTTTCTACATCTTTTCATACAAGGGAGCCTTATAGGTCCTTATCCTGTTTTGCAGACTTTGCCCTGCTCACTGAGCTTTTCCCAGAGCTGCTGGGTGAGGTTTCCCAGCTGGCTCATGGAGCAAAGTGTGTCCTGCAGCACAGTGCTGGCTCCCCTAGCTCCCTTCCCAAGGTGTGTTTGGAAGCTTGTTGGAGCAGCAATCCACAGACATGGACTGATTTATTCTTTACTTTTAGACCCTCTCTCTTCCTCAGTCCTTTTCAGTCCTCTTCTTAGATACCAGACTGCACCAGAGAAATGCTGAGTGCTTCCTGACAGTTGCTATGACTATGACTAGTGGGGATTACTCTGCCATCACCTCTTAAATTTATCCTGGGTCCCATATGCAGCAACCAATGGATTTTACCCTTACTAGAGAAAAAACTTGAACATCTGACTAGGCTACCCTAAAGCCCAAAAAAAACCCACCCAACATTTGCCAGCTTGAAGACTCGAGGGGTGGAAGGGCCGATTCCTTGTATCGGGAAATGTGGGACATCATGAAGCTCAGAATCAAGTGATGCAATTTTTTATTCTCATAAGAGAGTATAACATCATAGAAAAACATTGTGTCTTTTAACTATTGTGAGAAATCAGCTGATCAAATTGAGCTACTTCATAATTTTGCCACGGGCTGTGTGCAGGGCTGTTCAATACAACAATAGGAAGTGTGTGTTGTAGCCAAGAGCTCTCATACATCCCCGTGCCAATGGCTTGAATTAAATTGAGGGATTTAAGCAAGAAGGGAAAAGCATTCGTCTCATCAGTAACATGCCTCATCAGCTCTCTCTTCCCAGAAGGCAGCCAGGCTGACTCCACAGAGATGGAAAGGCCCCAAACAGTGAAAAGAAAGCCCAAACAATTTTGCAGCTACTCACGCAGAAATGCTTCCACATGATACCTGCCTCCCCTCAGAGTCTGACTAGTTTGACCTGCAAAAGTAGCAGAAAAAAAGTCGTTATGAAATTCAAGTCTGAACAAGAATTTCCACTTCTTCCATTCTTCCAAGAAGATGAAAGAGAAATGTGAAGTTACAGGAAACAGTACTTTGATAAATCTCTCTGCAACACATCCCCCTGAGAAGCTCATAAATGGTAAACTCATTATCCTAAAATCTCAAAGGACCAAAACCAGTGAGCATCAGAACAAAGAGTGTCCTATCACCTAGGTATGATAAAATATCACATCAAAACAGAAAGAAGTCTCTCTCATTTGTCTCTCCTACCCAGCCAGATGTCCTCCTGACTTTTCTGTCCCCCAATTCAGTGAAATGAGGGACAGGCTAGAGGGTGATTTCCAAAAGTTATTTCCAGGCAACAAATATAAGAGATTGTTCAAATCCTACATCCTACACATCAGGTGATGGGAAAAATGAAAAGGTGAAAGGAAAAAAGAAAAAAAGAAAATGATATGCATAAACAGCAGCTTGGTGGGTCACCAGTCCCAGGGAGCTGAAAGGAGCTCTCCAGGAGGGTTGTGGGTGGTATTTATTTCATAAGGTGATCTCCCCTTGTTTTCCAAGGAGGAGAAACAGATGATGGCGATCCCCAGTCTTCGCACTGCCAAGGCAGAATGCTCTCTCTGCTCCTCCAGGAGTTGAAAGCATCCCCATTCTTATCAGAAGGCGAAAGCAAAGGTGTGTTTTGCAGACCAAAACCTGTTTGCATCATGCAACTGGGTGAAGTGACCCCAGGTTTATCAAGGCACTGCCATGGGAGCAGGACACGCCCTGGAGCAGGAACTGGCTTGGGTACCTTGAAATGCTGTGTCTTATCAGTTAAGCAGAATTTAAAGCCTATAAAACCAATAAAATTTGTTAGTGATTAACAATGTGAACGTGCTGAAGCAAACAAGCACTTTGTGTTTACCAGGCCCACTGTGGACATGAGTAAGTGAAGTTTCCTTTTCCTGGTAGTGAAGGTGAGGTTCTCATTCCTGTTTCAAGGAACACAAAAATACCTGCTCATCATTCAGCTTATTTCCAAACCCTGATATCCAGCTGGAACCTCACCTGGAAAAGAAACCAGTTCTTACCTCATGTTATGAACTTAATAGCAATAAAATTCTTGAGACAGAGTAACTCTAAAGGCCAGAACTTTCCATTTTTGCACTGAATTGATGGAAAAACTGCAAACTGCCTTGTTTTCACCCAGACCAAACCTGAAGCACTTATGTGCTTTGTTAGGGGGAGAACAGGGACTCCCCAAGAACATCTATGACAGTATAAAACTGGGACTCTCCAGACCTGGGATAGCAACATGTCCACTCTGTCCTCACAGCCACTGGCACCCTGTGTCCCTGTTTTGGTGCCTTGGTGGGTGCAGAACCAGGGCATGGCCACAAGCTCTGCAAGAGAACTCATGGCAGATGTGTTTTGGAAATGCCCCAAAAGAGCTGAGCACCCTCAGAGGTCTGACTCCTCTCCAAAGATACAGTAATTCCATATGCATCACTTTAGATTTTGAATATCATTATTGGTTTAAAAAAAAAATAGAGAAAGGGAGGTAATTTTGTTACTTTTATGGTATGTTTTCCATTATTTGCATAATTGCTTAATGCTAATAAGACAATTAGCATTTCTTACAGCTTAATAATTACCCAGCAATGACTGGGCTACTGTAGCTTAATTAATTTTTTAATTGTCGCTGGGGGTCTTGACATTTTTTGCCAATATCTTCTTGTGTTAGAGACCGTGTTCCTGCAACAGGCTGATATAAAAATACTACCAGCAACACAGGACAGGCAGATATGTTATTATACAGGTCTTCTGATTTTAAAATGATGGAAAATTTCTATATTCTATAAGCTCTATATTCTGTTACTTTAGGGGCAAATTATCTAAATACAAGGACACGCAACACAGAGGACAATCCACCTCGAATGCTACCCCTACAACAGCAGGCTATTTAGCTGGCATGGGGCTGGCTTTGACACTTCTAAAGTTAACAAAACTCTTATGATTTTTAGCTTTTAGCAAACAAGTGCTCAAGTTAAGTGTGAACCACAGTGTCCTGAACTGTGGTATGGCCAGAAGGAAGTTAATTGAGGGCAGGCAGGGCCAGGACTGCATTTGTCACTGATGGAGGTCACAGATGAGGCTGGCTGGAGGAAGTGGATGGCAGGGCCCCAGGGAGCAGTCCTGGGAAGACTCCACTCACAGACACGAGGTAATGGAGACAGAGTTTTTCTCTCCTTTTGCATTTTGCACAAGGCTTCTTGTCTGCTGCTCCTTGCAAGGTGAGGCTTCTCTTTACCCTTTCTCATTTCTCATGGCTGGCACAACATCAGCCTTTAGCCATGGAATCCCAGCTGGTGGCTGTTCCCTGCACAGTTCCCCTGTTGGTGCAGCAGGTCAGGCAGATTTTCCTCTGAGCTAAGTGCCAAGCATGTCCCAGAGGCAGCAGCCACCAAGTCAGGAACAGACAGGCATCTGCCTGGTTAATCATGCCCTGCTCATAACCAAATTTACATGCTGCTCCAGGATACCCCTCACACTTCCTGGGATGCACAAGCTTGCCCAGAGCTGTGTCAAAAAATCCACAAACCTCCATGACACTGGCACATGTGAGGGGCCGCAATTCCAGCCACACAGGAATGGCAGGTGCATGGTATGGGCAGGTTAGAGATGCCCACTGGTGCCCAGCCAAGCAGTGAAAGTCAATCATGTGCATGCTTGCCCTGAGCTGGGTGCAGCCACGGGATGACAAACAAACCTCGGGCCAGTTTTCTCTTCCCCATCATTCCCAGTGTATCTAAGGAGACAAAAAGCCTCCTCATGAGCCAGTGTTAAGCACATTTTCCAGCCCCAAACACCAGCCCAATTCTCTTTAGAAAGCACTTGACTACAGGAATGATGGTAGAAAATTGTCTAACAAACATTTTGCACCAGTTGGGGATGTGATGCCTGTAAGGCAGATGGGAGCAGTGACTTAACACTGGGTGAGTCATGGGGCCCCGTGGGCTTGGCCGGGAAAGACCTGCAAACCTCCTCACCACTCCCCTTCTGAACAAGGCACAAGCTCCTGCAGACACAGAAGAGGCCCCAGCCCCAGGAGGAGCCTAGGAGGGCTGTGAAGGGTGACACTGTCAGCTCAGCTGGGACAGGAGGAGAGGAGGTGCTCAGCCAGGCAGAGATAGAAGTTACAGTGCACAGATTACAGGCAGGCAAGTGTCAGGGCATCAGTGCCACTGTCACCAGCCATTTGAGAGCTGTCACAGCTGCCTTCCCTGACAGCACGGATGGGCTCCTGCCCTGAGCTGTCTCCACACAGCCATGCACCCTCTGACAGCCCTGTTTTCTGCACTGATCTGGCTTTGATGATGTGCTTCAAGCTAAGGCAACCTGCTTAGCTCCACCGAGTCCAAGCAGAGGATGGCAGCAGAGAAAACGCATTGTGGGAATGTTCAACACAGCAAAAAGGAGTTCAGCAAATCACAGATGATGATTTTTGTACTGGGAGATCTACGGAAGTCTCAGTTCTGCAGAGTAACTTCCACCCACATCATCTCCATTTGACTTCATTTCCTAATCTCCCAAAAGGTGATTGCTGCTGCTGCTGCTAAAGAGATGTTCTATCCACCTTCTCAGACACATCTCTTTCCACACAACTTAGCAAAGCCTTTCTGTTCTGGAATGAGAGGTCATGAAGTAGTTCTGCCAACATCCAAGCGTGCCCTGCTCCTGTGACCCAGGCATCCTGGAGCAGGTCTGCTCACCACAGCCATTGCAAAACAGACACAGGACAATCTGGGACCAACCACATTGTTTGGTTTTGTCTGTAAATGTTTCTAGTTGCAGCCCCAGAGTGGAATTTCTGGAAAGCCCCAGCTGCAGAGGATCTTCACCAGCCACTATTGTGTTTGACTCACTGTCTTTGCATAACATCTTCCTTGCTCCTTGACTCGAAGTCCTGAAAATCCCTTTTCCAGGAAGTGCCACAAGTTCCCAGCTGCTCTAGGTCCACAGCAGCACCAACAGAACTACCTCCCTGCTCTGACAAACTGAGCAGTGCTTTAATGATGTGTGATAAGGGAGTAAGGTAAGGGTTCCCAGTGAGATTACTGACTCCCCTTGGACAGGCGTTAATCCTGCTGTCACTGAGCCCCTCAGGAAACCCATTCCACTGACTTGATCTCCTTCAGCTGCTCCTCCACATAATTTATAAGGAGCTAATTGCCACAGTAGTGGCTCTGGATGCGAAGCAGATGCTGCTGAGGAAAAGAGAATGTTGCATCCATAACTGATGGCTCTAATCTCTATTTAAAGACAAGGCTACTCAGAGTTGATGGGAGGTTCAGTTCTCCCCCTTTCCTTCTCCATTTCTTTGCAAAGCCAGCTGGACATTCATTCATATTTTGACACACCAGCTAAAGTGCTCAGCTGTGGTATTCCTCATGTGCAAGAACAGACAATATTTCCCCACCCAGCCACCTATGAGGCCACAACTCTCCCTGCCACCAGCAAGGAGATATAGATAAAATTCCTCCAGGATGTTTGTCTTGACTATTCTGCAGTGTTTCTCTACTAACAAGTGGAGCACTAGAGGAATAGAGACAAATGACATGAGAACAAACTGGTGATTAGAATTAAGTGAGGATGGAGAACAAGCACACTGAGCAGTAATTTCTCTGGAGCAGGGGAAAGGAAGATTTCCTGTCCTCAAATGACAGCTGGCAAATAAACCATCACCCCTATCAGCAGGCAAGGGCCAGAGAGCAGTGGTCAGAAGAGGCACAAGGAGGACTGGCAGATTCCAAAGAGGAAACCCAGCTGCTTGTTCAAAGCCTCCACTGTGACAGTGGCCAGCTGCTGGGATGTTTGCAGATGTACCAAGAAGTTTTATTTGTTTTTAAACAGAAGTTTTCCAAGGAACCTCTTAAAAGCTGTCCTGTCAGCAGTTGGTGCTGACCCAACTCATCCATAGTACCCCACTGACCCTTCCAAATCTGCTCCATTTCTTGCATATCCTGTAAAAGGCCAAGACAGCTCTGTCAGCACTTGGCCATGGAGACAGGTCTTCCAGAGATGCTTTGTCTAGAATAACAAGAGACTGAAGAACAGGGGGAGAGGCATGTCAAACTATGCCCAAGGGAGCAGAGAAAGGCACAGTGGAAACAAAGAGAATTTTAATTATAAAATAAAAAAGCCACCCACCCAGAAACCAAAGTGGTCTCTTCCCCTGCACAAATCTGCATGCTCTCCAACACAGAGAGTGCAGACACTTCAAGTGCAAGGGCCATCATTCACTCCCTTCTGCTCTCCCAGCAGCTCTGCCTTCTTGGAGAAACAAAAAACCCCAAACAACAAACTGACAGACACTGCTCCAGGATTCCATGAAGGAAGTGGTCCCTGTTTGGCACAATGTCCAGGAGATTTTTCTCCCACAATAATGGCATCTTAGCCAGCCAGATTGATCCTTGCCCCTTTCTGATCTTCAGTCAGCACCTTCTTTTCCAGCACAGTCTGGCCGGCGACATCACCTCTTTGATCCTCCAGCACATGGTTTGCAATACACTGTTCTTCTTACAGGGCTGTAATGCAGCTGATGAATCCATTAAATTAATTCCTCTGGAAGTGGAACTCCCAGAACCACATGTTCATATCATGGCCTCCATGTGCAGAATCTTCAAGGCCTCTGAGATCTGAGAGCTGGTGTCAATCTGGCCGTACATGCCCACCAGGAAGGCCCTGTGCAGCAACACTGCTGCGTGCTCTGGGAAAGGGAAAGGCAGAGTGAGGACTGGTCTGAGGGCTCCATGTGCAAGAACAATCCACCAACAACCACTGGGTGAGCATTTGCAGCTGCACAAGAAATCTCTCCTTTCATAAGAACTTGGCAAAATCCCCCCTCTAACAGCTCTGTGAGTTTGTTGTCATGTGCGAGGTCACAACTCAGAAAACTGTAAGGGAGAAAATCTACTCCAAGGAAGACCCTTTTGTCTCTATGACAAATCCCCCTTGTAAAGCTCAGCCCAAAGCTACTACTGGTACTGACAGCTTGGTCTAAGCAACAGCAATCCATGGCAACTTCCCAGGGGAGCTGTCCCCAGCACAGCACCCCAGCTTTAACCCTTGTGAGGCCAACCATGTCCCAGAGGTGGCTGATCTCCACTTACCTTGGCAAAGCAGGGTGTATTCAGGCAGGTTCCTCAGGGCTGTCTGCACCACCTCGAAGTCTCGGCTGCCGAGGCAGTACATGTAGGTGGGCAGGAAATCTGCAGCAATGCTGCAAGTGAAACGTGACAGTGTCAGTACAGCCCAGAGCAGCCAGCACAGCCTCAGCTCCAGTGGTGCTCACCTGGGGTTGTTCTGGATGGAGCGCAAAGCCAGGCTGAAGGCCAGGTTTCGGCAGGAATCCTCTGATGAACTCATCAGCTTCTGCAGGTTTGTCTGAAAGATGGACAAATGCGGATCACAGGGCCATTCAGGGAGCACAAACTCCTCAGACTGGCATTACTCCCCCTGCACACCGATCCAGCCCAACACAAATCCAGCAGGTACTGGCTGACCCCAGAAATCCCTCTTTGTAAGACAGATTATCCTGGTTTTGAATACTTTTAAGTACCCTTCTGTAATCTTATTTCATGTGGGACAGCTGAGTTTTCCCTAGTTTCCAGCTTACTCAACAGAGCTGTTCTGTTCTCTCCTTGCTCTGGGAAGAGGACAGAGGTTTAATTCTTCCTCTGACATGCAATGGATTTTACCATTAATTTACATACAGTAGATGATGGTTGAGCCAGTATGCAATGGAGGGAAATGCTGTCTGTCCTCAGCAGGGCTAACTGAGGACACTTTTCTCCTAAGGTGCTGCAACTACTACTCAAAAAGTAGAAGGTTAGTGCTTAAGCTGGCTGTGCAACAGACTCTGGTGAAAAGAATTTCCTCCTTCCAGTGGCAGTTTGAGACACCAATACTCACAGCAAAAAAGGCAAGAATTTCTGGCCTCCGTCTGGACATCTCATCAATGTCTGTCAGCACCTCCAGGATGTCTGAGAGAAGACACAGGTTGAAAAGGTGACTGAAATTCACTGATCCAGCCAAGAATCTTTTCTTTTCCCCCACAAAACCAATCTCCCAAGCCATGACGTTTTCCCACTTGCACACAGAGGTAGTGTAATACAGGCAGTTCTTCAAAATGGAGGAGATCAACAGATCAACACATCCCAACCTGCCCAGGCAAGGAAGGAATGCCATGGGGTGAGAGGTTTCAGTTCCAGAACACCTTCTTCTGTAACTAAAGACCCTCACAGTGTCTCTTTAAAAAACAAGGTACAGGCCAGACTTTTTTGTCCTATTCTACCTTGGAAGGAAAACTGTCCCAGCTTAGGTTTGAACACAGTTCACCTATAATTTTTGAAGACCTTTGGAGAAGATTATTGTCCTGTATGCCAGGGTAACATGGTTTTCTTCCATGAAGGCCATTTGGGGATTTCCAACAAATCCTGCTTCTCATCAGTTTGGTATTTCATTCTTATCAGCACTTCAGACCTGGCCTGAACTGTAGCACTCCTTGATTTACTCTTATTATCTCCCAAAATGCTTAAAGATCCTTGAAGAGCCTCAAAGTAGAGACCATTGAAGTACTGCTGAGCTAAGTGATAACAGAATCATAGGAAGCCCCTGTCACAGAATCACAGGAGGTTATGGACAATTTAATCCAAAAATGGAACAACATCCTAACTGCTGGTGACTTCCAAACACAAGATTGAAACAGGAAACCAGGCTGCTGCTGACAGATAAGTAACAAGGTTGACAAATGTCTGCATTTGCCCTGTGTCTGTGCACAGCTCTGCAGGTCCTCACTCACCCTCCACTGTTTGGCCTCTGGAGAGCCTCTTCATATATGGAGCCATTTCAGCTGGTGTGAGGGGAGTGAAGAGGGACACGCTGACCAGGGGGAGAGAGCCAGCAGCTGCTTCATCTGGGGGAGAGAGAGAGAGCAGGGCACTCCTGACAGTCTGGGGACTGCCCAGTGTTCCCCACCAGTGCAGTGGTGTTTCACAAGCCACCAGCAATGGTGTGATACAATTCCTGGCTCTCTCACTGTCTAATCTCACTGTACCTCCTGTAACCCCCTCAGCTGACACTGAGGAGGAAGCTTCACAAGCTCTTTTAATACTGAATAATTTTCCCATGCAAGCTGTGCAAGCTGTAAACAGTGGAAGAATGGATGTACCCTCAGAGTCCTCCCAAAAGGTCAATCCTTAAGTGTAGATTAAAAGGGCAAAATCCATGACCAGGAAACTCACCCTTGTTAAGGGCTGTTTTTCTGCTCCAGCAGTGATACTACTGGCAGGAAAACAAATTAACCCATCCCAGATACTGGTTCCCAACTGCTGAGCGTGCAAGTGCCATTCTCCACTCCAAGAGCAAGCACAGTATACACCCCACAAAAACACCTATTCTCCAAAACAGACTGCAGGTTCACCAGTTGGAATAACTCTTCTCCAACCCAGACTCACCATCCTTCTCTTCATCAGGGCCCCTGTCCAAGATGCCACTCTTACTAGGCAGACTCAGCCCAGCCAGGAGGGACTTCAGCATCGCTAGGTCACTGTTGTCTGATGACAGGTCACTGGAAAAAAGAGGAGGTAGGTTTGGCTTTTAGCAGCAATAAGGGCATGAGCACAGATATGTACACTGGAACAAAGAGCTTCTCAGAAGCAGAAACAAGATTTTTCCTTTCTTCATAACTGGAACTCAAATGTGTTTTCCCCACATTATCTATAGGTGAGTACCTGCAGTCACTGCTCTGGGGAAAGACTCTCCAGCTGCCTCTCTGGAAAGGCTGCAGGCCACTGTAATACCTCAATATAACATTTAGGCCATTATGTGAGTTAAAGTCATTATGTGACTTCCCTGGGCTCAGTTTTCACCTATAAAGAAGAGATATGCTGCTCATTTCAATGGAGACTTAAGGGAGCCAAGGGTGAAAAAGTGCCATATTAGCAGCTACTCTGTCACATCCTCTTGCTGTCTTCTGTCTGACTAGCTCCCAGCAATCTGACTGTGCATGGGCTAACAGGCATAAGGAAGCTTACTGGAGTGGATCCGAGTGCTTCTGCAAGAAGGACACAGCTGCCTGGGCATTGCATGTGATGTACTTGTGGATAAATTGCACAAACTTGCTGATGAAGGCAGCCAGGTGCCGTGAGGATTTTCTGTAGTTCTGGGAAAAGACCAAAAAGGTGAGGGTTAACCAAAAAAAGCAGCAATGCCCCATCCTGCACCTCTGGGTACCAGGGAGCAGTTTCTTGATCTCCTGCCTCCTCTTCAAGCTCTCCAAGGTACTTAATGCACTTTTTTGTTCTTAGGCATTCAGGAAGGATTTCCCTTCAAATGAGAAGCACCAAGGTTGGCCCCGTGTTACAAGAGCTTCCCCATCTAGTGGCCAGCAGCCGGCACAGGGAGGGAAGCAGAGATTTTCCTACCAGCAGCAGACGGATGAAGGACAGCAGACAGTCCCAGAGTGCCGCCTGGTGCTCGTTCTGGAAGACCTGCGGCTGGAGCAGCTCCAGGATCCCCAGGACGTGGATGAAGAAGGTCAAGTGGTTCTGCTGCCTGAACTCCTGGAAATTGAGGTGAACGCGGCCATGCAGCAGTGCTGCAATCATTGGCAAGTGCCTGAAACACCAAACAAGAAAATCTAGGCCTAGATCTTTCAAGAAAGTTATATATTACCTCAGCGCCTGGAAGGCAAAATCCCATATCCTCTCCCAGAGTTGTGGTCTTGATCCCTATATTGATAGACTCAGCAAGACCCATTTCCCACCCATATTCTGTTCCTTAGTCTCCAATTCCAAGATTATTTCCTGACAGACACAAGGTGTTGCCCATTGTAAAAGATGTAACTTGGCTGCCTTTTCTCCTGACTTCTGTACATGAAGGTGAAATCTCTCACAGCTGTTGTGATTGCAGCAAGTTTGTTCCCTTTCCAGGACAAGGGTGGGTGCTTTTCAATAAGCCCCAGCCACACACAGGGAGAGAGAGGTACCTAAGGAGGAGGATGGGATGAGCCACAGCCAACTTCCTGCAGGCCATATTGGCATCCCACACGCGGCTTTCGGATGACTTGGAGTCACTGGTGTCTGCGAGGAGGTTAATGAATCTGTGGACCAGGGCATCAAGCTGCAAGGAAAATAATGAGCAAACTGTTAAGAAGTTTAATGTGCAAACCAGCCCCTGGCTCTCCAGCAGTGTTTCCCAATTCCTTTCCAGCTACACAGGGGGGTTTACAGAAATTATTTTCAGGTAGAATCTGTAAGTAGATGCAGTGTTCCAGCTGGCATGGGATCTGAAGTCCACAGTCCCTACAGACATCAAAGCAGGATCAGATGCCTGCACACTTGTGCCTTACAGAAGCCTTTGGCACACAGAAGCTTGTGGAGCTTATATAATTTTATAGAAGGACACTGCAAAATAAACCACACCAGAACTCTCTGCTCTGGAGAGTGCAGGCAGGGATAGGGTAACAGAAAAGCAAAAGAAAGAAACCAAAGTCACCCAGGAAGCTTTTGCCAGTCCTCACCTTCTAAACTGGGCACCCATTTTGCATACACAACTAGGACTTTCCTATGCCTCTAACTTTACCTTGCAAGTGCTGCTGTCTCTGGCTCCTTCACTGGTAAGAAGCATCTCAGGCATAGGCACAAGTAGCTCAGGTAGTTGCAGGTATATCTGCAGCAGAAGGTCCTGGCAGCATTTCCCCACAGAGCTAAAGGAAAAAGGGAGAGGTCAGCCACTGGCTACTACATTATTTCAACCAGCAAACACCCAAGACCCATCAGATTAGTAACAGCCTTCCTGCATGTGGCAGAGTATGTGAAAACACAGACATCATTCACCTCAACCAGTGTTTTTTAAGTCTTTACTTCTTTTGAACAACTCAAATCATTCACCTTCTACAGAGATCCATCCACAGTCTATGGGGATCCATCACAAGGCCATGTGGAGTTAGAGAACTGCAGTTCCAAAGGGCATAGGAACAAGAAAGCTCTGCTTACATTTCCAGTGCAGAGTTCCTGCATGTGGTACCCACAGTCAGCCCCATCCCAATTGGAAAAGAAGTAAGAACCACCACTACTCAGAGTAACCAACATGTTCTCTACACACCTGAAACCCCTGTAGATCCCTGACACGGTCTGTACTGGAAGGCAGTAGAAAACAGTTACTCAGAATCTTTCCCAATATCAACAATATAATATAAGCAAGGTTGGAATTAGGTCAGTTCCTTTCACCATAAAAACATCATCTTCCTGTTCTTTCCACAGTCCTAAAATAGCTGTTAGGAAACAATTTGGTCTCCATTCAGCTTTGAAAGCAAGTCAGAAGCAGGATGTATTACAAGCAGTGACTCAAGGGATGAGTAGACAAGAAATCCCACATTAGTAATTAAAAATAACCATTGCCTTAAAGAATGAAAGAAAAAAAAAAAAAACCAAGCATGTAAAGAATTTCATTCTGAAGTCTTAAAAGCAAAAGGGCCTTTAAATTTCACTTTTATAGTTAGCTTCCTGGTCACTTAAAACCATTTGTTATTCCCCCAAACCTCAAGGAGGATAGTGTGCACTTTTCTCACAGGCTCTGGAATATGACATTCTTAATGAAGACATACTGGCAAGTCTCATGATTACCTGCCTGCCTGTGCCCAAAAACTACAATTCCAGCAGCCAGACAATGCTCCTCATTTGCAGCCTCACCTGCTTCCCCACTGCTGGATGCAGCTGGTCAAATACTCTGTTACTTTTTTGATGTTCTCAAGGTCTCCATGAGAACAACTGAGCAATAATGGCAGTCGAGACTGGATGAGTGTGCAGGAGGCCTCGTCAGTGTTCTGGTATCTGGTCTCTGCCTCAGCCAGGATCAGCTCCACCATGCTGATCAGTTCTGACGCCTTCAGGTGGAGCACGAATTCCTCACGGCGTTTCTGTAAGGCAAGAGAACACCCCAAATGATTCCACATCAAATCCCAAGATCTTTAGTTCCTTCTAGTCACACCTTCCCTGACTGGAATGGAACATCTTAGAACCAGACTTAAGAATGGCCCCATATCTAGAGCTTTGAAAGCATCACAGCCCCAAATAAAACCTCTTTAGCCCTCTTCTACTTAATCATTTACTTCCATCTCAGCATGTGTGATGAGTCAAAAGCACAATTCAGTCACCAAACCAAAGAAATTCTGTAGAGAAGAGACACAGCCTCCCTCTCTTTGTAAAATGGCAATTATCCTATGCTGGGTTTTAGCTTGCTTGCCACTCTAGTTTTGTGCCTTTATCAGATATTGTGGCAATTGCTGCAGGGGAAATGCCAAGTGGGCAACCTTTATGTGCTCCTATCAGTTTTTTGGACTCTAAATTGCCACTGTAATATGCAACAGCAGAGCAGCTAAGTAACCAGCTGAGGTACAGGCAGCAAACTTGGCACACTGCACCTGAATCACTCCAGCCACCTCTTGGCCATGGAAAAATCAGACACTGTGAAAACATTGCCTCTCAATCCATCCAGATAGCAATCTTGGAAGAACTGAACCAATACCTGAGGAGTTCTTTGGTCCCTTCCCTGCCAGATCCGAGGAATGTGAATACAGGCCCACAGGAAATCCAAGGATGCAGTTGGGTCAAACCTGCCAGAAGACAAAAGAAGACAGATTTGCAATTAGAGTCAACACAACCCCCAGGCAGCACACAAACACATGGAAGCATCACTAAACATGATGAGGCTGTGAAGAAAGGAACATCTGCAAATGTAAAAATAGGATCTATTAAGTCCCAAGAAGGGGGTTGATTCTGTTCCCAGATTATGACTAAATAGTTGTTGCAATAAGCAGAGCACAGGGTACAGAGCAGAACAAATGGCATTCAGCAAGTGTGGGGGCTACATGGAGCCTTGCACCAAGGCTGAGAGTTGGTCATCAACACAAACAGTTGGTGTAATCAGACCAATGACCTTCCTGTCCCTATCACAAACCTTGAACTGAGAAATTCATGTAATTTTGAGCAAGAAATTAAGAACAAAATAATAAACTGAAATACTACCAGTTTTAGAATTGTTGCTGTTATTAGATGTTAGCATTTCCTGGTTCATAACTGTAACAATACTACTACACTGCAACTTCAGTATTTGAAAGCTGTGTACAGAAGCTGAGAGCTAGGGCTACTGCAGAGATCAAAACTGGGAGGCTGATGTCATGAAAGGGTTGGAGAAAGACTGGAAATGGAGTCTAGTACAACCAAAAGATCCATCAGAGCCTGTGCAGGTACAGAGACAGCCCTCAGTTTGCTATCCAAGCCACCCTGCAAACCTTGTGTTCATAAAGATTATCAGCAAGGGCAATGCAAGATGGATTACCCACAATTAGCACTTCCTGTTTAGAACACAGCCACATCTTTATGTGCTGCTTCCATCAAACAGCAGGTAATATTTATATCAAGGTACACAAATCAGCAGGACTAAGATCTGCACAAAGTCTGTTTTTGGCTGACTTACATCTCCTGGCAGACACATCATGAACATGGCAGGCCTTGCTTGTATTCTCTCAGAATTCTCTCAGACAGAGTTGCCCAACTCAATCCTTTGGCTAGGCCTGACAAACAAGACTCACCTTTGCTCCCTGTTCCTGCCAAGCAGAAGCCTGATGCACTGGTGCAGTGTGGTCCAGCTGGACTGGTGAGTCAGAAGAGCCAAGAGGTAGGGGCGGAAGGAGGGCACCTGGGACCCTGCCTGGAAGCACAGAGAGAGGGAGAAATGTAATGAACAGATCCTGGTAGCAAGGTGGCTGTAGTAGATGCCATGTGTATTGCAGAAGGATGACAATCCAGGGGGGCAGACAGCACAGACAGCGTGAGGATTTAGGGCAGCACTTTCTGACAGAACATGGCATCTGATGTGAAATTCAGCCTTAACTTTGGCATGGCACTTTGGGCAAGCTACTGATCTGTCTGCAAAAATACCAACAAAAACACAGCTGGCTGGGTTGTTATGGGACCACGTTGTGTCTGTAAAACACTCTGAAGTCCTTAAAAGAACACAGCTGAGGAAATATAAAGATAGAGAAAACATAAGCTGTGCACTAAGAAATGTGAGCCTTGCACAGAACTGTCCTCCTAGTCAGTCTGTACTGCTTTGGAACTCATACAGTAACCTGGGGCAAAACATAAAACCAGCCCTTGCCCTGTTTGCAGGTGCAGACCCCAGAAAGTAATTTCAGCACAGCCCTCTGCCCAGCAACTCTTACTTTGTTCCAGGAGAACAGCAGCTTCTGCTGTAGATCAGGGCAGCTGCTGATGACTTCTGGGTCCAACATCTCCAGCCAGTCATTGAGAAGGCCAGAGGCAGGCCCTGGCCAAGCTGATTCAGCACTGTGGACAAAGCAAGGCCAGTGTCACTGGTGATACCATGCACCCAAACTTACCCGTGAATTTCCATCATTGCCTTGGCTCACCTGCAACTCTCAACCTCCTTCTTTACTGGTGTTTCTTCTTTATCCTGAAGCAACAAGGAGCACACCACTGCAATTGGTTTCATGGCAGGACACCTGGCAGTGGTCTCAACAGTAGCTGAGAAGAGGACAGTCAGGAGCTCCTCCAGGTATGGAGAGTGGGTTTCAATCAGACCTTGAAGGACTAGCAGAAGGAGAAAGGTGCCACTCATTAACTTCAGGATGTGGTGAAAGGTCTGGAACCTTGCAAGTACTATTCCTGATAGCCAGGCTCAGTGAGGAAGAAGGAAGCCATTTTTATCTGGGATATTAGCTCCATTTCTCTTTTTGTTTGTGGAAACCAACAGTTTGCTCAGAGGCCCCAGATCAGTTTATAAACCCATATACAGTGGGGGAAAGGAGATGATACAAGATAGGGCCAAGCTTAGATCAGTTCAAATTTTCTCATCCAGGGAGAAGGCAGATTCCCACAGCCTGCACAGTAGGCACTGCCTTGCTGGGCTGCAAGTTCAAGCTGCTGCTGCAAAGGAGAGCAGAAGGACATCCATACCTTTGCTGATGAGCTCTGGCTCCACATTACACTTCTCTCCTGATTTCAGGGTTGCAATGATGGCACAGACCGTGGAGCTGATCAAGTCAGGGTCGCGACGGAAAGAAAGAGCTTCTGTGAGGTGCAAAAAGCCACCTCGAACTGCAACAAAATCACAGCACTGGCATCACGGGGACAAGCCAGCCCCCACATCAGACTCCCCTCCTACAGATTCCCCGTGTGGCTCCAGGGCACGACTACTCAAACATACAAATATACATCCTACTGCCATTTATGGCCACAGCCCCTGACAGCCCTGCTCATGTTGCAGGGACATGCAGCTAAAAGCTCTGTAACTACAAACCCATTTCCCTGCCCAAGCTCTTGGTTAGACTCCTGCTCCCAAGAGATGTCAGATGATAAACAACTCTACAAGTCATGATGTGACCTTGTTCCACAGGCATTCCTGCATGTTCATCTACCACAACAACAGCTCAAATAAAATTCCTGGCCTGAGAAATTATAAGTTTTCCCTTAGAGATCTGCTGTGCTTGGTGAGATGCTACCACGTGTCTACTGCAAGCCCCCAGAGCTAAGGCACTTGTTCACAGCCTCAAAGAGTTTCTGCAGCACGTGTGCTACTTTCACAACTCCTTATGACACCTGTCTAAAAGGCTGCTCACAACACTCCCTGCTCCAGGTGCAGTTTTATTGGTCTCTTTCTTGTCCCACTTTGTCCCCTCTGAGTCCCATAAGCTGCCCAGTGCCAGTACCATCACTGATCCTGTGCCTTGAGGAGTATTGCACAGCAAAGGCCTTCAGCTGAGCTCGCAGGGGACCATCTTCCACCGCGGGGTTCTCCAGCCACTGCAGCATCTGCATGAGCACTTTGAAGAAGAGCGAGGAGAAGGCAGTGTCCTGTGGCATGGAGCGCTGAAAAGAAATTTTTTACAGTGAGGGTGCTGAGGCACTGGCAGAGGTTACCCAGAGATTCTGGACTCTCCATTCCTGGAAGTGTTCAATGCCAGGCTGGATGAGCTTGGAGCAACCTAGGATAGTGGAAGGTGCCCCTGCCCATGACAGGGGAATTGGAGCTAGGTGATCTTTAAGGTCCCTTCCAACCCAAACCATTTTATAACTCTATGAATTAGACTTCAGCTCTCAAACTGTCTGCAAATGCCCTAGCTTAGAAGATGTCCAACACTACAGAACAGCACAGACTAGAAATCCCAAAACCAGCAGAGACCTACAGTTGTAAATCCAAAATCAGTTACCAGGCTAGGTAAGGTACATTAACTCTGCAGGTAATCTCAGCAGCGCTAGGCTAATGTGGCCGGCCTGCATCCAAATGCCCATGGCCAGACAACCCAAGCTGAGCATTACAAAGTGTGCACACAGCAGAGCAGATGCACTGCAGATTTCCCGTTTCTCCCTCAGCCCTCCTTGTGAAATGCTCCCAAGCAGATTTCCCATTTCTCCCTCAGCCCTCTTTGTGAAATGCTCCCAAGCAGATTTCCCATTTCTCCCTCAGCCCTCCTTGTGAAATGCTCCCAAAGCCACTCACGTGGTACTGGTAGAGCTGGCGCATGATGGGGCAGGAGATGAAGTGGTGGCGGTGCATGGCCATGACCAGGGCTCCACTGTGCGCGGAGTTGAGCAGCGAAGCCAAGGCCTGCAGCAGCCTCATCGAGATCCCGCTCGCCGTGACCCCGCTCGCCGTGGCCCCGCTTGCTGTGGCCCCGCTTGCCGTAGCTCCACTTGCCGTGGCCCCACCCGCCTCGGTCCCAGTTGCTGTGGCCTCGCTGGGCTCGGCCCCGCTGGCTGGCACAGCCCCTTGGCGGATGTGGGCCAGCTCCTGCCCCAGCGCCTGCTGCAGTGCCAGGGCCAGTGGCCGCAGGCTGGAGTTCTGCCACCGCGGGTCCGGGGTCAGTGGGAAAAGCTGGGGGATACAACAGGGAGTAGGTTTATGACAGACAGTGAAAGGGTTGCTGTAGCATGAGGCAGAGGAGAGATTTTCCTTGTACAGTTATACTGACTGTAGGCTAAAGGGAATCTTCTGATACGGCTTTTTCTATATTCTAGTGCCTGGCACATGAACATAAGCAGCATCTCTACAACCCCAACATGACTATCAACACTGACACTGCAGGGGAATCCTACTACCCAAACACCAACAACTGACTTGGCCAATTAATTCCCTGTAGGCTCCTTCTGGAGTCAGTGGAGGGAGGGAAGCTCTGTAAGCAGACAAGCCAGAGTACAAATGCTGTTTGCACACAGCTTTGCTGCCAGGGCCCTGTGAGCATTTCACAAATCCTGCATCCACTGCTGAGAGGGAAGGCACTATGCACAAAACAAACAAGGTGCAGAGACAGCAACATGCTAGTAGATAGTGAGCATGATCAAAAGCTACATCACGTTCCAACTACAAGAAAAAATTCCTGCCAGTATCAACTCCACCAGGCTGTAATGGCACAGTCTCATTGCATTAGGGCTTTCATATTTATTGCCTGCAAACACTGCAGGATAAGGAGTCACAAAATGCAAGTATAAGAGAAATGGATTTTGTAAAGCTGCTGCAGGGAAGCAGTTACTCAGCTGGAGGTTGTACAGTACCTGCAGAAAGATTCCTGCCAGATCATCTTCTGGGCCCAGAACACGGACCTGGCTCAAGGCCCGGATCCGACTCTGACTTTGAGAGTTCTCAGGACTAGATTTTGACCTTGCAGTCTCAGCGCTGTCTGCAAGAGGAATAAAAGGGAAGAAAGGAAAATGCTGTTATGGTAGATAGCATCTGGAGCCCCAATATTAGATCACCTTCACCTTTACAGTTTCTAACTACTGAGGAATTCAGCAGTTCTTCTCTTAATTCCAAGAAAGACCACTTTTCCATATGACTCAGAAAAACTCACTGTAATAAACTCCAAAAATATTTTAACTTCTCTTTGCCAGAAGCAAAAAAACTCTAGCAAGGACTGGTGTCTAACTGTAGCTTGCTGGCTTATTGCAATACAACTATTTTTTAAGACATCTCTGCCTGCTCTTCTCCACAGCAACAAAGGAGGGAAGTTGAGAAGATCACTTTGATATTTAGGCTATCCCGGGCAGTACCTCGGCGGGCTGGTAAGGAGGCAGTAAGCAGGGAGTGGAAAGTCTGGCCTCCTGTTGCTCCTCTCTCATGTTGAACCTCCACAAGATGAGCCATATAATCTAAAAAAAGGGAGGAAGTAAGAGCACATGATCATCTTGACTTCTTCAGTAAAGCAGGACAGAACTGGCTGTTTCTACAGCTCCCACAGAAAAGAGAATCTGCTGTTCCCAATGACCTTGTAAACATGATGCCTTGAAAACTTTGTTTCTTTTACAAAGTACCTTCCAAAGTACTTTTTGACTCTGTACATCCCAATCCAAAAAATCCTCCTCTATTTTGGGGAATACAGCCAAGGGCCACCCAGGTGGCTACAGTGACAACAAGCTGCCAAAGCAGTCTGTGCACAAAGTTTGCTGTACTAGCTTGGATTTTTCCAAGGAAGTCACAGGAGATACTCATGGAAACTGTTCAAGAAACATTATATGCCTTGTCAGCCTTATCTGTAGCTCTTACTCTTGTCCATGATGTTCTGCTCCAGTGTCTGTGGGTCATGAGATACTGCCTGATCCAGGTACTGCAGAAGTTTGCTCATGCTGGAAACTGGGATTCCAAAGGACTGAACAAACAGAAGCAGCTGCTGTGGCTCCAGGTCCTGCAGGGCTGAAATAGACAAACACTGAGTCCCCAGACCTCTGAACTGCCCATGGAGGTTCATCTTTATTACCTGATCTTTGTGCTTTCATCTGGACCAACAGTGACACATTAATGACAGGGCTGCAGAGAGCCTAAAGCCAGAAGTCTGACAGCTGCCTACTATATTTTCTCTCCTCTGCAAATCATTGCTGCCTTATTGCATCTTCCAGTTAATTCACTCACTGGCTAATCTGATCTTCTGTTTAATTTTATTAGAACCTCAGTAATGCAATCATTCGTATTAAAAAATAACTTCCACCCTATCTCTTGATGGCTGCAGGCAGGAATTATTGAATAATTCAATCACTGGCTATAGACAGCTGTCATTTAATTAGTAAAATGGGATGAAAGCTCTGAATATCAAGAAGAAAGAGAGCACTGATGAGTGGTATGAGAACCACAGCAACCAGAGGTTTAGCTTACATCCTTTAGGCACAGCTTTCCACAGTACTGTGCCTGTTGTCTGGTGATTGCTTAGCTTAGGTCTATCTGCATTGTTGTAAATGAGATGAGACCTCAATTCAGAGTCTCCCATTCCTTTAAAATACACAGGAAGGGGAATATCCACTCACACTCACTCCCCTGCTTCAAAAGTAACAGCAACAGATGCTCCATCCAAAGGCATCCAAGTAGGGCTGGGCACACTGGAGCAGGGAAGCCTTTCTCTTTCCTTTCAGCAGGGTTTGAAACACAACAAACACAACACAGGCTCACCTGCATCCACGAGACGCGGCACCTCGGAGCGGATCATCCTCAGCTTCAGCCAGTCGGGGAGCAGCAGAGCCTCCTCAGAGGTGTCAACCAGAAAAGCAGTAGGAAGGGGCTTTTTCTCCGGGAACCATATATCCAGTAAGGTGTAAAAATCACCATCCCCTGCTTAAGAGTGGATAAAAAAATATTTCCCATGTTCATAAGCACCTAGAATGCCCTGCCCTTCTCTATCAATACATCAGAACACACCATTGTTTTGGTATTTCCTGCTGTCTGCAGAAGGAAAAAAAAAATCAGCCTGCAATTCCTTCACTCTCTGCAGCAATATTCTGATAAATATTACAGCTACAAATATGTACAGCAAGGGTCAAGCCTGTGAGTAGAAGGATTAACACCAACTTGACCTGTTGGGAGACAGCAGATAGAGAAAAGCACGCTGTATTGACCATTACCCCCTAAAAAATATGAGCATACTTCACCAACCTTGAGGTGGCCCCAGTGTCAGGAGAATAACCATGGCATGGACCACAAGGATGTGCATGGTGGCTGTTTCCCCACTAGTCCAACGAAGGAACACCTGATCCTGGGACTCTGACTGGAAAAGAGCAGGAAAAGACAGGATGAGCAAAGGCAAGGAGGGAAAGGAGAACATGAGAATGGACAAATTTAGTCAGACCACAGCTCCCAATATCTCCAACAATGGCCACAAAAGATACTTGGGGAAAAGTTAAAAAGGCTTTTTACGAACACATAGGCTTGGCTCTGATACTATGTCACGACTCAATTATTTTCAGATCAGGGAATTCTTGAGCTGGACTTGGTTTACTCAAATTGAGTAACTCAAAAAGGGCTTCTGTTTTGTTAAGCTGCCCAGTCTGTGACCTGCTGGGGCAAGGCAGGAGGCACTCACCCAGCTGTACACCTCCTCGCCCTCCTTGCTCTGCCGCATGCGCTTGATGTAGCGGGAGAAGATGGAGAGCAGAGCCACGAGCACTGCATCTGACTCAGCACTGTAGGAGAGCTTGGAGAACAGGTGGGACATGATGGTGGAGCGCTCCACGATCAGTCGAGCGACATCCTGCAGGGAAAAAAATACCCAGGAGGTCTTTAGTGCAAAACACAGCCCTGTTCTATTGCAACATGTTCTCCAATTCCCATCATCAGCCCAGTACACAGCACTCTGGAGATCAGCTTGTGGAGTCAAGAGTACAGCTGGCACAGGAGGGAAAGGGCCAGTGCTCTGCATGCATCTTACAGTGCCCCAGTGGAGCACAGATGCCTGCTGATGCACCCCATAGCATTTCTCTGGAGAAAAAGATCTGATACTTATCATTCAACCTCCTCCATGTATCTAAACAGAAGGGCTATCAGCAAATGTATCTTAAAAACAATGAAAAAAGCATCCAGGGAGAAAAAAGAAAAAAAGGTCATTTAAAAAAATCACCAAAAGCTTTTCTAAGAAGAAAAAAACTCATACAAACAAACAAACCCAGAAATCTAGTTTTGGTTACAGGGGAGTACACATCCCACCACTAAAGTTCCTGACTTCCTATTCTCTCCCCAAACACATGAAACACTGCCAGTTGGTGGGATTTCCATCAAACCACTATCTACTCTTTCATTCTCCATTCCAGTTGATGGGCTGCTGCACTGGAGGTTATTGCTCCGTTCACCATCTCATTATATAAACCAAAGACACAGGCTTGCCTTTCAACTCATGCACAGGGGACACAAACATGCAGTTGTCAGAGTGACACACTCTCCAAAACTCATCCTAGTGGTACAGTAAGTCCCATGCCTACCACGGTCCTGGGACATGCCATGTGTCCCCCACACAATCCCTCCTCTCACCAGAGCAAGGTCATTGTGCTGTCCCTGCTCCTCCACTGGGGCGTGCTGGGAGAGGTACACCAGGTAAGCACTGATGGTCTGGGGATCTGTCTCCATGTGGATGGCCTAGAATGAGAATTCCTTTCATTAGAAATCAGATTTGATGAAAACAAGCACCAGCATAAGCAAAACTCTTCTACAAGCACATAGACATGTCAATATCACAGCCAGATCCAGTTTGCTTAGATCTGTTTCAGCCCTAGTAGAAAAAGGACAAGCTTGACACTCCTCCCTTCAGCTGCTTCCACCCACCTGCTGCAAGGCCAGAGCTGTCGTGGCTCTCACACTGTCAAACAGTGGCAGCCTTGGGAGGTCTCTCAGCAGCCACTGATATCCCTGCAGCAGCTCAGAATCACCAGAGTCCTCTTCCATGGGGTGATCCTTCTCCTCCCCATCACGCATTCCTCCTTCCGACAGCACCAAGGACAGGCCCTGCACAAGTCACACAGATACAGCTGTTGCACATGAAGCCACAGCTGGACTGCAAGTTTCATACTAGTGAATATAACAGAAACATGCTTCAAACACTACAGAACGATCCAAATGTAGCACACAACAGGTTTCAGCTCATATATATGTGTTTTTTTGACAGATACCCTGCTTGAAGTTTCGGTCTGAGCATGATCTTTTTGAGCTCCCTGCAATTCTCTTTGCCTTGTTTATGCTGCAGAGCACCAGGCACTCACTCACTCCTCACAGACAACAGCCTCTGTCAATTACTCCACAGGGCACATAGTCTCCTGAGTCTACACCTGAACTTCCCAGGAAACCTGGTAAAATCCAGCTCTGTCTCAAGTACAATTTAGCTGTTGAACAATAACTTCTGAACAGCAGGGAGCAGGAGTGTATTCGATGGGGTTTGGAGATTGAGACAAGTCACTGAAGAAAGATGACATGGAACAATTGTGACTGTGCTGGCTCTGGACTCAAGATGACCTAGGGCTCTTTCCTGGGCTCCAGACAGACCCTAGTCCAGATGATTTTCATTGTGCTCACCTTCATGGCCAGGACCCGGGAAGCCACCTGGGAGGAACTCAGGCGCCGCAGGAAGTAGTCAAGCACCTCGCACGTTGTCTGTTCATCTGCTTTGGGTCCCAACAGCAGGTCTTGCAAGCGTCCAAGCAACTGCCTTTGTTTCTGTTGTCTCTGTGGAGTGATAAGTTGGTCTGTCCAGTGAAATCAAATCTGGGATGCACAGAAAGTAGGTAACAGAAGAGATTCCCAAAAGACTGCTCACCTGGCGTTTCTTGGCACGCTGGTCCTTACTCTCACCCTCCTCTTCCTCTTCACCTGAGGTCGATTCATCAGCAGCATCATGAAGCAGGAACTCACAAAGACATTGCACAGGCAGAACGTCCAAGGAGCCCTCACTGGACTGAACCAGATCTGCCAGCCATGGCATTGATTGTGATGAGGCCTGGGAAGGAGGAGAGTAACAAGATCAGCAGAACATAGATGCAGCACACCAATTAATTCCTAAGCAGCAAACCACCTTCCCCTGAATCCCACTTAGCTTCCTTTTGCCCCTCCCTCTGCTCAAGTTTCAGAGGCGAGGGATCCAGTCCCAGCACAGCCCACCTGTCTTTGAATGATGTTGAGAAGAAAGTCAGGATGGCGACTGCGACACAGAAGGTGGCCCAAGCGAAGAGACTGGTTCAGGCTCTTCACCTGCTCCAGGACATGTGGTGGAGGTCTGCGAGGGGGGCCCCTGCCACAGAAACAGCAAGTTACCCTCAGGCTCACAGACTTTCACTCTGATGAGGATCAGTCAGTTCTGTAGTGCTGGACGGGTTTATGGGAAGGTGGCAGGCAGGCTGGAACCAGATGATCCTCCAAGCAAAACCATTCTATGATTCTGTGATCCCACGGGCTATCACACCACAGAATTCTTCTTCCCCACATGAGGGAAGCAGGGTTTCCTGACTAGTATTGTTAACTAGGATTTCATGATGGTACCAGTATGCAGAAGGCTACTTACTGAGGGTCCAGACTTGTTAGCTGGGACAGCAAGAGGCTGCTGCTTTCTGTAATTGTTTGTTTTGTGGAGGCAGCTGCCAGATGACCCTCAAATGCAAGAATCTCCTGTTTTTCTCTCTGGGAGATTTGAAGTTCACGATTAATCATCTCTGTGCGCGTCTCCTCATCCGTCAAGGTACATTGAGGATAGGAATAATTACTGAGAAAGTAAGTTTAAAGAAAGGAAATGGTTATCTTGTTCTATTCAAAATCCATGAACCACAGTCAGTAAGAACACAGCATCTCGGCTCTGATACACAATGTAGAAAAACCCAAATAGTTTCTCAGTGGAGCCAGGAGACAGACCTTCTCAGCAAGGCACAGCAGTCATCCCCCTCCCGCTTCTTCTCAACTTTATTCCCTTGCTTATAATATTTTTGTCAAGGGAAGGCACTTTTCCCACTCCAACTGGAGTGTTGATGCCAGTTTATTTTACACAAGTCCCACTGGAAAGGAAGGAGTCACATGGCACAAATTTAATTCAGAAATGTGTGTTTTCAGTGGTCTATTTGATGTATGTAGGGATTTAAGCATACTAACTTGGTCATGACCATTTCCATGAGCATCTTTAGAGAGGGATACTCCTCCCATGCAGCCAGACCTGCAGCAGAGAAGAACAATAAGGAGTACAGGAAAAAATAGAGCCTTTATATCTTCTAACACATTCCAAAGTGGGGAGACACAAACTCACTTGAGAACAGCTCATAACAGAACACAAACAAGGTGATTGCAGCCACGTGCAGGTCCAAATCCCACCTCCAAGCATTTTTCACCCACAGAGGATACACAGTTATTTAAGTGCAGTTACCTCACCAACCCTTCTACACAAGCAACCAGACTTCTGCAGAAAGCACCTTGGCCAATTTTTGCAGCAGAACTGGTATCCTGAGAAATGTCCACACTCACCAATGTTTTCAGGATTGAATGCAGCCACTACAAGCAGGAGAGGCCAGGCTTTCCAGTAGAGAGTAGAAATAGCTAGATTTGGAGGCTGGTACCTGCAAAAGGCATCAATAGAGAGAAGTGGTCAAATTTGGTTCCTTAAGCCCATCTCAAGTCTGCTTTTTTCCTTAATCATGCACTGTTAGGATTCAATGCCAGTTCAGTGCTTTTCCCAACAAAGATACGCCCACACACACACAAAAATCTTTTCAGGAGGGACAGCAGGATTTAGCTGAAGATTTCTAGGGCAGAAAGGTCAGTGCTTGCAGACCAAAGTATATTCCATGACTCAGGTCTTGATTGCTCTAGAAAAATATCCACCTGAATCTGACCC
Source organism: Sialia sialis (assembly GCA_009812075.1). NCBI lineage: Eukaryota > Metazoa > Chordata > Aves > Passeriformes > Turdidae > Sialia > Sialia sialis. Next base: position 5,094,595 of record VRYO01002014.1, on the reverse strand, counting down.
TGAAAGGGCTTCCTTGACATTTTGTTATTACAAATTTTAATAGAGAAAAGCATTTTAAAATCTGTGAGCTGGGAATGCTAGTCACAAGGTGAAAGTGAGCTAGATCACAGCAAGATTATCTATGTGATAATTCTTACCCTGGGGGTAGTTGGATATTCTCGGGATGGTGATAAGTGCACAGATTTAAGACTGCATCGATCAGCTGGATTCTTTCTACCCTCAGGACCTCAACATCTGGAGGAGAAGAAAAGACTGAACAAGTTATTGACCTGCCTGAAAGACCTTCAAGAAAAGCACTACAGTATAAAAAAAATTTTACTTCAAGCAACTGTGTTATTGTGGGCTTGCTCTTGTCATATTACAGAAATAAAAAAATCAACATTTAAAGAGCAACAACACTTAAAAAATCCTATAACTCAATATATAAGGATGTGGTGCTTTCCAGCGGCAATCTAGTTTAAATTCTTAAGGGTACTTTTTTCCCAAATGCATCCAATATGATGCTTACAACTTTTTCAGAACTTGGATACACTCCTTCAGGTAAGCAACAAATCTGCTCAGAACTTCTGGGGCTTGGAGGAACTAAAAATGCATTTCAACTTTGTTGCAAGTTTTCAGACTCACTTTAACTCTGAGTCTAGTAAATGAAATGGTGCAGGATTTAAAATCCCATATGAGAGGTTGGACATACTTTGAGAGGATACTGAACAGCAAAGTCTAGATCATTCCACAAGCATTGAGCAGTTCAAGATCACTCTTTGCCATTAACCAGTCACCACTAAGAGCATGTAAGATGCTTTCGAATCAAACTCCAACAACACTCTCAATTGTGCCATAAACATATACAGCTCAGCTGAATGAACGTATTTCCCAGCAGGAATTTAGACAAATGCTAAATGAATTCATAAAAGGGATAAGAGTAAAGATTGCTTTTGTAACTGCTATTCTGTAAGTGTCCCAATAATGGACTTGGGAAGAGTACACAATTGGTTAATTAATTTAACTTCCAATCCTTCCATTTTTGCCTAGTCTACAATTTCATTTTACAGTACGTACAAAGCACTAAATTGAATTTAAAACCGCTGACTCAAAACTCTGGGTGGTTGTTCACAGTCCTTGGTTTTCCACACAACCAATAATTTCCCAAACACTCCATGATACAAAATTAGTAACAGAGAGAAACAGTAAGAGAAAATAAGAAGCTTCTCTAGTGAGAAAGCAACAGCAGTACATGTCTGGCTTTGAGCCAAATGCTTAGCCATCACGACTAAAATATGCTTTAAGTGATGCAAAGGCTCTTTGGTAGGTGGTAGGAGCTGTCTCAGCCCTGGGTGGCAATAGGAGGACGTGGAGACAGAAGCAAGCACTTGCTGGTGGGAGCTGTGTGCAGCCTCACCATCTGCTTGCACAGCTGCAGCCCTCTTCACCAAGTGGTCGGCGAGCTCCATGGCATCGGCGGGGCCCAGGGGCAGGTCCCGCGACAGCCCGATCACAAGAATGCGCATCAGGGTGTCCTCCAGGATGGGCACCTCGGAGCACAGGCGCAGGAAGAAGCTGCAGGAGACACCAGCCATCAATCACACTTCTTTGGACAGCAGCATGAGGGCTCCTGGAACCCTCCACAGACCCTACAACTCATCCGGAGCAGGAGATACATCATAGCTTAGTTTACACCACCTTCCCTGACCTCCAGCTCCCAATGCAACTATTTGAAACAAATTATTATCTGAGTACTTGCATTGCCAGGTACCTCCATGCTTCAGCCTCCTTGAGTCTGAGCTCCCTAACCTTACCCCAGTTACCCACACACTGTGGGGCTGCCCTCCTTACAACTACAGCGTCAAGATACAGAACAGCTTGGCACAGGGAACAGGAATGAAGGAGAAAGAGGAACAGATGGAGAGTGGAACAACACCCCCCAGTTTTATGGCAGAGTAACAGATGAAGAAAATCTGAGCTCAGTTTCAAGCCTTTCCAACACAGAGCTATATAAGGATCACCAGAAAACACCCATTCCTCTGCCTCCAGCTAGAGCAGCTCCCCACCTGCACCCGCCACACTCACTTGCGGTCACTCTCTGGGGGCCAGTTGTCCCATTTGTAGTAGGTTTCTGGCTGTTCTGTGAAGAGCACCTTGTGGAGGCTGTAGAGATGAAGAGGACAGTAAACACCATCTGTGAGGCTGAAGAACACATACACCAGTCCAGCCTCCCTCAAATCCTGCCAAAGCTTTCCATCCCACACATGAAGGAGCCCCCTCAGATAAGTGAGTCTAGCAACAGTAACAACATGATTCAGAACAGAAAGGACAATACAGTATGGGCTCTGGGCTTTTATTCTTTCTTGCTAAGTATTAATTCTGGCTCAAACTGCCTCAGTAATGCCTTGTGTCAAGACCCCAGGATACCATCTGTCCTCCAGAAGACAGAACTAACTGTGGAGCCTTCAGCCATAAAGCCTCAAAAAGGACGTGAAAAAAAAACAACAAGGAGTTCCACAGGAATTTGTTTGGTCAGATAGCTAAAAATCACCTACCGAGTGGACTCAAATAATATAAATCAGAAATATTTTCCATTATCGTATGTTTCTGATTACAAGGATGCATCTGAATGAATTTCAGAGAGGGAGACAGTCCCAGCCTAAACCCTGCTAAAACTTTCTACTCCCTGTCTCAAAACAGGAGAGGAATATAACCAAACCCTGGTGTATACCTGGCTTTTCATAATACATCACAGTGTTGGGGAAGGGACTGGTTATGCACAGACATGAGCAGGCTGACTCTCACCAGTGCACATAGTCCTTTGGAGCCAGCTTGCTGATAGATGGAACAACTGTATGCAGCCACCAGACAGCATCACGTTGGATAGCAGCAATTTGGTTCTGGAAAGAGCGCAGCACTTCCAGATCTGAAAAACAGTCAGGTCACAAAATATACACATGGGCCCCATCAGAAGAGTGGTAGTTTCAAGACAGTAATCAAGACTCTGTGGCATCAACACTAAATCATAGAATCACAGAATGATTTGGGTTGGAAGGAACCTTAAAGATCACCTTGTTCTAATTTCTGCACCACAAGCAGGCACACCCTCCAGAGAAGGGGAACCAGAGCAGTATATGAGAAAAACTTGAGCCCTCCAGCTCTGACAGCATATTCTTTGCTTCCTGACACGTGCTGCAGCAAAGTCCCCAAAACAGAGCACAGATGGATTAGTTTTGTGAGAAGAAGGCATGTGGGCAGTCACGTCAGTGCCACACCAAAGGCCTGTCTTCCCAGCCCCTTAATCCTTACAGCTGCCCCTTCCGACCTGAAGCCCCTTCACTCACAGCTCCCTTTCCCCAGCCACTCAGCCACTGTTTCCACAGACACAAAAAGCACCCAGCCATGCAAATGCCACATCTTCTCTCTCTGTCAGTCCAAGGATGACAGCAGGCTCCCAACTCTAGCTGATGTACTCCCAGCACCAGGGGCAGATATCTACCAAGATGCCCATCCTCAGAGAGAACCCAGGTTCTTCTGCTTACTCTTTTTCTCTCCTTTGTCCCAAGCAATTCCAGCCTCCTTCACCTGGGCTGTGATACCAAGCATCATGGAGACAGCTAGCAGGTCAGTTATGTGGATGACAAACCGCTCCTTAAAATAGAAAAGAAAAGAAAGAAAGGGTTGAATAGCAACACCCAGAGCTGCCTTCTGAAAGTGTTCTGTCATCAAAAATTATGAACGTGGATGTTTGGAAATGAGATATGGGAGTGCTGCTATGAGACACACAAATAATGACTCACTCAGACACCAGAGAGCAAAAGAAAGAATGGCCAGGAAAGCAGACACACAGGAGCTCAGTGCATCACTGGCACACCCAGCAGCACAAGGGTCAGAAATGGTACCTTGAATTCCATCTCTGCATACAGAGCCTCCTTCCGCTCCTGCATGAGGCCCAGACAGAAGGCCTGGAAGTTGATCTCATGTTTTGTCTGTTTGATGATCTCTCTCAGCAGAGCCCGTGAGGCTCGCAGGTAATCGTCCTTGGTGGTCAACAGGTCCTGGAACACCATTGCCAGGTACTGGGGACATAGAGAGAGAGAACTTTCAGTGCACTGTAATGGGTCTGCATGCACAAAATGAAGAGACACAAGGAAGCCATGCTGGAGGTATCCTGTACTTCAGACTCTTGGGGAGCTGTAATAATGTTCCTCTCATGAAACTGCATTATCATCCAGAATACGTGACTTAGAAAATGCCCATTTACTTTTATTCCTACTAAGAATAATTATATGATTTCAAAACAGTATGATACAGATCTGACAGCTGTCTGTGGAAAGCTTCATCTGAGCCTCAAAACAACTAAATCTGTCAGGTGAGGTTCAGGGCTTGCCATCAATCATCCACGACAATGCACGTACCTTGGGAGCTTGCTCTGAGCTGTGCTGAAGCACAGTATACAGGATCTGCATGTTGTTGGGATTTCTTGCATTTGACAGTTCATTGAAAATCACAAACTTAATGGTGGTGCCCAGGTTATCCCTGTGTGCATTCAGCAGCTCTCTGCAAGGGAAAACCAAGGATACATGAACTGACATTTCACTGCAGCTGGACACATTCTTTTCATTTCTCCTTGAAGTATCCAGCATATAAAAGCAAAAAGGATGGAACAGCACATATCAAAGGACAATATCAAAGCTCTACTGAAAGATTTATGGGGCAATGACACCCATTTAAATGAACACAAGACACTCCATGCCCCAAGCCGGTATTTAAAACCACTGTGCAGAGACATTGAGACATCTGCCCAGTGCTTTCTCTTCCTGTCACAGACCCAGTCACTCACCTGACACACAGCATGTAGTGGTTGAGAAGGACTTTTGGCTTGAGACGGATTTTGATCAGGTTGGAGATAACTTCCATGTCCTCTGAGCTGTGGGTGTTACAGTTCATACAGACTGACATCAGCAGGTCCTGAGCTGGCTTGGTCAGCTGCAGAAGAGCAGAAAGGCTCCAGCCACTCACCATTACAGGCCAGAAATGTAACTGGCATACAGTATGCCACCCTGCTGGCTGGATTCCAGACCAGGGATATGCTTCTACAGCTCCTCTCCTTACCTTTGGATTCTGCAGCCACATCTCCAGCCTCTGCACAGCCATCTGACGCACCTCTTTGTAGCCACAGGTTGCAGTCAGCAGCCGGAGGAGGTTCCTGGAGACATTGTCCATGGGCTGCCGCCGGTTCAGCTGGTCCCGAAGCATGTCTAGGACATATTCCTCCACACTCTCTGCAAGGTCTTCATACCTGGGCCACACAAACTGAACTTTACTCATTTCCACAAAAGCCAGTCCAGAGATCAGCACTCCTTGTTTGTGGTAGGACTCGCAAACCAAGAAAATTGACTCTTTTCTCCCAGAACCACTTTTGTCTGATGCTCAACATCCCCCAGCAGGTGCCACAGGAGCACAGAGAACGAGCTTCCTGCCACAGCTCTGCAGGGTGAATGAGCACAGACACATCTGCAGACACACCTGCACACAACTGTTAGGAGAGGAAGTGGCACTGTACCTGGGCATGAGCTGGCCTGCCTGCTCCGGGCTCATTTTCTCCTCTGCAATCAGCAGCTCACTCTGGCTGTCCTCCTCCTCTGTCATGGAAGGGTGGGGGCTACTCCCTAAGAGAGACCAGGAACAGCACACTCCATCAGACAACTCCTCTGCCTAGAGACCAATCACTTGTGCTCTGGTTTGTTCAGCTTCTTTCAGGGATCCCCCTCAGCAAGACCACAGCCTTCCACACTGCCTCCCACACAGGCCCATTTTTCACTACCCTCAAACATCCCCTGGACATGAAAGAGCCCCACAAAGAAGAAAAGCAATGCCTGGAACTCAAAGCACAGCCTATGTGACTCCATCCAGTACCAAACTATTCTCACAAGTCAATAAGCCATGGAGGCTCCATCTTCTCCCTAAACCTTTGCTCCTCATTCCCAAATATCTTCTTACCAGCACTAAGGTCCCCTCCACTACGTCCAACTTCTCCATGCAAGAGCATGGTCTTAGGAGGCATCTTTGTGTTAAAAGCTGTCTGGATGTTATCCACAAAGGTCTTGCAGTGAGGGCTGTCCACCCAGATGCGCTCCCCAAGGGAGTCCTCAATGTACACCTGCAGCAGGGAGCACAATCCATTTTCACAGCATTAATTAAAGGAGTATTTGTGAGTTTTTATGGATTTCCAATGAACAGAGTAGAACAATAGCATAACCAGCGCACGGATGAAAACCAGATGATGATACAAGAGCAAAAATACACATCATCACATTCCAAGCTCTACTGGGCACCTTCTCAAAACAGACTTACCATCAAAATATAGAAGCTGGTCAGCTCAGCCTTTTTAAGTTAATGAGCTGTTTTAATCCCTACACACAAAATAGAAAGCAAGGAGTCTCTGCAACATTTACATCAATGCAGACTCTCAAACACATCTCAGAGAAGAACAGAGTTAAGGCAACAGGAGGCAATGGAGGCTACATTCCAGAAATCCATGGAGATTTTTCTTTAAAAGCATGGGCCCAGACTCCAATTTCTGCCTCCTCCAGCTGTATTCCCACACTGGACAAGAGGACACTAGCCACCCCCTTCCCTACAGCTGTAATAAATCCTATGCTGCTCTCCTACTCCAACACATCCACATTTCCCAACCTAGTCTGCCCACCACTGCCTCAGCCCAGCAGAAGCCCCCTCAGCTCACCAACCTTGACAAAGATCTCTGGCCAGTTCTCATCCTCTTCATAAGCTGCCATGAGAAGGTTGCATGCCAAGACAGACACAAGACTGTTCCCTTTGGCTTTGAAATTGATGGAGGCATCTCTTCGGAGTAGGCTACAAAGTGCCTGGAATAACATCCACAAAAAATAAAATAATAAACGAGTCATCTATGAGAAAGCATGCAGAGAGGCTGCAGAAAGAGAAATACAAATTGCATCAGCTTGCCACAGAGGTCTGTATTTACAAAGCCATGGAGATCATGGTTGATCCGTCAGGAAGTTTTTGAGTCCTTACCTCAATGACCCCTTCAGTGGCAAATATGTTGGGCTTGATTTTTGCCAGGTACATAAGGCTCAGGTACAGCGTGGTGTCAGGTTTGGCTCTGTTCATCTTCAGCTGTTTCACAGCTCCACACAGCACCCCCTCAATACGGTCATCGTTGCCTTCTGCCTCTGCTGCCTCAATCTCATCCAGCAGCACCGTGGGGACCACTGCAAGCACCAACACACAGGCACCAGCATTTACCCTCATGCCAAATAACCACCCTGAGATGCTGCAGGACCGGTCACAAGGGACAGCAAAGCATAGACCAGCTCACTTTTAGCCCCTGCAATTGCTTTTCCCTAGTCAATTGCCATTAGAAGTTCTGTTTCACAACTGACAATACCCTGTCATTGTTTTTCCATGCTAGCACACTCCTTTGCAAGTGTATCCAACATTAGAAACAGAATGGCAATTCAAAGGGCAACATCCAAACCCAGAGTTTGCTAAAGAAGTATGTGAATAAAATACCACAATTCAGGCTTTGAGATTTACTCAAGGGAGTATTTCACTTATGGCTACTAAACAGCTGTCAGACAGAATGAACACAACCTACGGCCAACAAAAGAGAAAACTTTGACTTCAGCCCTATATCCAGGGAAGGAAACCCTCAAGGACAGCACATAATTACTGTGCAGGCTTCAAGGAAGACTCCTGGGATGAGACTCCAGAGATAGGAGAAGTTTCCCCGAAGCTCCGTGTGACGGCAGGAGCGCAGCGAAGCCTCACCTTCGATGGGGATGACAGACGGCTCCTTGATGGAGGGCGAGATGGCTCTTTTCTCCGCCACGGCCGCCTCTGCCAGGCGTCCCAGGGCGCTGAGGGGCGGCGTGGAGGAGAGCTTGGGGCGCTTGGTGAGCCCGGGCAGCCCCGCGGGGCCCGCCAAGGCCGCGGCCGCGTCCCGCTTGCGCTCCGAGGGCAGCCCGGGCGGCGCCGGCTTCAGCAGCGTGACGGCGGCCTTGCCCTCGCCGCTCTGCCCCTTGGAGCCCAGCGCGATGAAGTCTCCGGGCGGCGGGTGCGCTGCGAGGGGAGACATAGCGACAGTGAGGGACAGCGACGGTGAGGGACAGCGAGCGATACCGCCCGGCCCGCCAGCGGGACTCACCGGACGGCTTGGGCACGGCGCTGGGCCGCCGTACGGCCGCCGCCTTCGGCCGGTTCATGGCGCCGCCGAGCACCGGCCCAGGGACGGACCGAGCGACACCCGGGACACACAGACAGACGCCGGGAGCGACCGACGGCAGCGGCCACACGGAACCGGAACCGCCGGAACCGCAGCGCTCGCCCCGGCCTGCCCCGCCGGGCAGCGCCGTCTGGCGGGCGGGAGGGGGAACTGCACCGCCAGGGTCAGAGAGGGGCTGGGATTGCCGCGAGGTGTAGAAAATGTAAACATTCCCTTAATGCTCTTTGATGTTGTGTGGAATATGTAAACGTTTTCTTAAGAAAGGATGCTCTTTGATGTTTAATGCGTCTCTTCTCCCAGGCAACTAACAGCAGGACAAGAGGACATAGCATCAAGCAGCACCAGAGGGTGTTCCAGAAATCAGGAGGCATTTCCTCACGGAAAAGGGGATTACATATCGGAATAGGCTGCCCAGGGTAGTGATGGAGTCATTGTCCCTAGAGGCATGCAAGAAATGACTGGACATGGCACTCAGTGCCATGAGGAAGTGATTAGACTTGATCTTAGAGGTCTTTTCCAAACTAAACGATTCTGTGACTGAGGGATCTGGGATAAAAACAGGGAATCAAGGAGGTGGGATTGGAAGTTGGAGGCTGAAGTTGGGGAGCTGAAAGCGGTGGCTGATATTGTAGGGCTGGAATGTGGAGCTGGAATTGGGGACTGGGACTAAAATTGAGCAGCTGAAATCAGGGTGATGGTGTCAGGAGAATCAAGGTAAAGGACTAAAACTGGGGACAAATGGTTGCCCACCCCCTCTCCCCCATGACACTCCTTCTGTCCCCATATGATGCTCCCAGGACAAGTTCTCCACTTGCCTTTATTGCAGCAGGAACCGGGGAACCCACACCTGCACCCACACCCATCACCCAGGGCCATGCAGGGACACCAGCAGCCAAGCCCCATCCCACAGCCCCTGTCCCCAGCTGTGCTGGAGAGGGACAAGCAGCAGCAGGTAGCATTCCCCAGTGCCCCCTCCATGGCACCATCCTGGCTTCAGGGGCAGAGCATTGAGCATCTCCTGGGTGGGTGTCCTGGCGAGGTGAGGGTCACACCACGGTCCCCTGCTCACATCCACTGCAGGGAGAAGCCCTGGCTGAGGCTCATGCCAAGGTCACTCACGGTGAGAACCTGTGGGGAGAGAGGAGACATTTTGGGATGCAGCCCTGACAGCAGGAGAATGCTTTCCCCTAACCCCTGGCATGACAGGAGAGCCACACAGAGTCCTCACCCCTGCTCTTTGGTCACACTGTGACCCTGGAGGAGGGGTGGAGACCCTTAGGATGGGGACCCCCACCCAGCAAAGAGTGAAATGGGGTCATACCTGGTTGTCCAGGTAGGAAAATGGCTTCTCCTGGCCATTCAGGAGGACCTTGCTGGGCGGCTTCTGCACCCCAAAGATGCTCAGTGTGCCAACAGTGACCTTGGTGGCCTCAGCGCTGGCATGGAGGACAGTGGAGGTGAAGATGTTCTGTAGGCGGGGACAGCTTGAGCTCAAGGTGACCAGTTACCATGGAATCCCCACTCCTGCCCTCCCCACCACATCCCACCTGTGTGACATTGAACATCATGTAGGAGTAATTGCCCTTCTCAAAGGTGTCCAGGCTCTCACCATCGTCCCAGAAAAGGTCACCCCAGGCAGTGGCATCCGAGGACAAGGCCACAATGAGACGCAGGGGGTTCCCTCGGGTCACCTCTGTGGTGGTTCCTGGTTTCTGGGGTTCAAAGACATGGGTTCTGTAGGGCCATGACCACTGGGGATGTTGGCCCAGGAGTTGAGGTGCTGTGGACAGCACCCAGGGAGATGATGGTGGGCACTCACCTGGGTGGGCAGGATGGAACCTTCCCGGATGTGCAGGTTGAGGTGCTCCAGAGGGGCTGACATCTTCAACATCTCCCCACTGCTGTTCACTGAGGAGCCCTGGCAGGCAGTGAGTGTGAAGGATCAGGGTCTGTGGGGCAGCCATCCCCAACCCTCCCTCCGTTAGGGCTCACTGGGCTCAGCCAGGGCTTCCCACCCACAGCCCTGAGAGGGTCAAGCAGGGATCACCCAGCCCCCAGCCAAATGCCATGGCGCTCCTCACCGTGTAGAAGTCGTACCACGTGCCTCGGGGGACATAACCTGTGACTGAGTCCACCCCGGGCTCCAGCACCGGTGTCACCAGCAGGCTCCGGCCCCACAGGAACTGCCTGTCCAGCTCCCACGTGGCCACATCCCAAGGGAACCTGTGGTGGGAGGAGACGCCGCTTGCTCGATCGGCCGCTTGGCCACGATCCAGCCAAGATCTCCCCAGTTCCTGCTGGGCATGGCCTTACTCAAAGAACAAGGGCCGGGCCACGGTGTCCCCTTGCAGGTGGGCACGGTGGAAAAGGGTGTAGAGGAAGGGCAGGAGGGAATAGCGGGTCAGCAGCACGTCCTTCATGGCTGTCCTGGCTGCAGGGCTGAACGCTGTGGGGTCCTGGGCCTGGGGGAGATGCAGGCAATCAGCAGCTGTCCCACCCACAACCCCACCTCCTGCAAACCCCACTCCACATCCCAGCCCTAGGACATCTCCCACTGGGCACACTGCCCTCGACCTTCTCGTTCTGGGTGTTGTGGTTGCGAGCGAAGGGGTAGAAGGCACCGAGCTGCATCCAGCGGGTGCACAGCTCCTCTGAAGTGCTGCCAGAGAAACCACAGATGTCTGCCCCGACCAGTGGGATGCCAAACAGGCTGAAGCTCAGCACCCCTGAGGGCAAGGACAGTCAACAGAGCACAGTTTTGGAGATATCTCCACACAAACAGAAAGCTCCAGGAGTGCTGGTAGGGGCTCTGTGGCACCCACCTGGAATTGAGTAGTACATGTCCTTCCACTGGCTCCGGTTGTCACCCAGCCAGTGCCCTGAGTAGCGGCCCTGGCTGGGGAAGGTGGAGCGGGAGATGATGAAGGGACGCTTCCCCCGGATCTTCACCAGGGCGCTGGAAACAACGGGAGAGTGGGGACAGAGGGTAAGAACAGCCTGCCAGGTGTTTGTCTTATCCCACAACCGTTGGGGGAAAATTCCAGCCCCTGGCAGAGGGGTGGAGAGTCAGCCCAAGCAGTATGACAGAGGCTTCCAGCAGGACCTCCCAGAGCAGCGCCAGCTCCCCTCTACTCCTGGATTATTCCCACCCCAGAGGCTGTGAGCAGTCAGAGCTTCCCCTCTTCAGATCACACTCAAATCCCCATCCTTTTCCCAGTCAGCTAGGAGAAGGATTTTGTCCCAGCCCATCCCCAGGCCGTCAGGAGGTGGGATGCTCAGGTACCTTGCTGTGGCTTTGGTTTCCATCAGCCCATAGAGGTTGTGGAGGTTGTAGTGCACGGAGACTTTCTGCTCTGCTGAGGCACACACTGTCTTTGCAGAGAGGGAATTGCCCAGCACGGCTGCCAGGAGGGAGAGCCCAGTTGGACCCAGTGGTGGTGGGGTGCAGGGGATACGGACTCCCCACTCTTGCTGGCTCTGAGTCAGCCCTCCCACAGCCAGCTGTCACTGCCAACCCAGTGCCAAAAGGTCCTGCAGATGGCCCCATCCTGCACCATGACATGGCCCTAATGAGTGTGCATGGCTTAGACATGGCTACTGGCACATGAAGGTAGGGATGGAGGCATTCGGTGTGCAAAAGAGACACAATGTCTCTTAGAAATGGTTTTCCTCCAGCACACTCAGTTGGCAGCCATCTCAAAATGCACAGTATCTACCAGCACAGCCTTGTATCTCCTCTCTCTCCTTACCTGGAGTGTATGGTGGGCTGTCGAGCTCCCCTGGGGGACAGCCATCTTCAGACCCATCCATGAAATTGGACGGCTCATTCATGTCCTAAGCAAAGAAAATTGTGCAGCAATTTCAGGTGTGTGTTTTTGGCATTAGTGGTAGACCTGGAAAAGCTGCATTTGAGGGACAGTCCTGCCAGGACACACACTGGGCATCAGCTGAGCTGTTGGCAGGGAGCAACCCATGGGCAAGGAGGGACTTACAATCCAGAGGCCATCAAAGGGCACGTGGGCATAGAAGTGCTGCAGGTTCTCCAGCCACCACTGGTGCGTGTCTGGGTTGGAGAAGTCTGGGAAGGCAGTGAAACCAGGCCAGACCTGTGGGGATACCATAAATCCAGGGTTCAGCAAGCAGGTGATTTGTGGGGAGCCACCATAGGGAACAGGGAACCACAGGATTTCAACTGGGGGTGAAACAGGCAATGAGACAGAAGATGAAGCCAGCCAACGCTTCAATCCTGGGTGCTACACAAACTCAGATCCCTCTCTCCTCCATGGTGCCAGGAGTCCCAGGTGCTGAGGAGTCCCCACAATCCACGGGCAGTGGCAGCAGATGGAGCAGCTGCTCTGCCCCTATTTGCACAAGGCCTGATTCCACCTCACCAGGAGCATGTCAGGGAAAAGCCATGATTTCTCTGTGCTTTGCTTCATTCCAGGAATTTTAGCCGATTCATTTCCCCCATGTTTTCAGGCTACATCAAAAACCCCCTCCTTGGAGATGGTGACTGAGAGCAGGTGGGAGAAAACAGCCAGAGGGGTCAAAGTGGGAGGGAACAGCTGCAGAGCAGGTCTGGAGGCACACTGTCCATCACAAACCACCTCCCTTCACCCCAGAAACAGGAAGGGAGAGAAATCAGATGACCAGCCTTAGGCAGCACTGCTGACTCTGATAAGCTCATATGACTTCCACAGGCTGCTCTGCTGAGCAGGGGCTGGCTCCCAGGGCTGGTGAAGACACCAGCAGGTGACACATGAGGAGGATAAGGCTGAGCCAGGCTCTGGCAATTATCCCCAAGAAGTCCCTTGACCACTTGGCTTTCCCTCTGTTGTGATGAAATCCCAACCCTGGCATTGCACAACCCACTGGGCTGGGATTTCCCCTGGAGCTCCTCACCTGCCCGATGAGTGGCTGCCCTTTGGTGGTGTTGAGGAACAAGCCCCGTCTCAGGCCTTCATCAAAAGGCCAGTAGGAGCCGTGAGGGCTGGTGCTGCTGATGCCAGGATCCTGGGGATGGAGCAGAGGGTTAGTGCCATTCCAGGCACACCATGGCTCCTTCCCCCAGCCAGACCAGTGTGATTCACAGAACAGAACCCAGACAGGGTCAGCCAGAGCCCACACACAGTGCCTGGTTCCCTCCAAGGGGAAGAGAAACTTGCTTCAACACTTCCAGGCATGTGTTCTAAAATGCCACTTCTGCATGTCCCCAGGACCTGTTAACAGTGTTTTGGGGAGCGGGGACAAATACAAGAAATCTTGCTCTTATGCAAGAAATGTCAGGTCATGAACAGGCTTGGGCTACTACAGACAATTCAATGAGGAGGAAAGCCAACTTTCCCCTGCAAGGACCTGCTGGTCCTCACTGCCTCCAGCAAGCAGAACCCACGCCCCCACTCCTTGCAGAGGGAAGTAGAGATATCACAGCCAGGTCACAAGATCCCAGCACTTGTGAGGGCACCTGAACTGAGCACCCTCAAGTTAAACTGCCTGACCCACAGTTCTTTCATTCCTTCTCTCACATGGGTCAGGGCCAACCTTGTACCTGCAGAAAGAGAAGAGCACAGCACAAGCACCTGGCTGTGTCTCCAAGGTCCCTGCATTAGGGGGATTTCTAGTCACAGTTTACAGCTGCCTGACCAGCACTGGGAACTGTCCTTCTACAAAAATCCCCAGGGCCAAGAATGACCAGCTGGGACCAAGAGCATCCATTACACCCTTGTCTGACATCCCTGCAGCAAAGACAGCACAGTGGGAGAAGAGGGGAAATACCAAGATCATAACGTAGCGCTGCCCATGTTTGTGGAGGTCTTCCACCAGCGAGGGGAGGGAGGTGAATTTCTGGGAATCCACGGTGAAGTCCCGGTACCCATCCATGTAATCGATGTCGTTCCACTGCGCATCCTGTGGGAAAGAGGCTCAGGAATGGATGAGGGAGGCTGGAGCCCCTGCCCCACAGGCCTGGGGGGTTACCTGGGGGATCTGGTAGTTCCTCATGGCTCTCACGGTCTGCCACGTCTCATTGCTGGATCCATAGCCCCAGCGGCAGAGGTGGAAGCCAAGGGCCCAGATGGGTGGCATGGCTGGGAAACCTGCAGTGGGACAGTGGGAGCACGGATGGGGTTTCCCAAGATGACAGCAGCATCTCCAAAGGATGGCAAGGCAAGAGGAGAGGGAGGATAAAAGGTGATCACTGACTACAATGTACTGGAATGGCTGGGGATGAGATGGCTGGGGGATGCTGATCTCAACCCAGCTGAGAGAGTTGGGCGTGGTGGTGAAGCTGGGGTGAGCCAGGGATGTGGGCATGAAGAAGGTGCCTGCACATAGCTGTGTTGGGGTGTGGGCACTTACCTATCACCTGCTGGTACTGCTGGATCACCATGTTGGGATCGGGCCCCAGGAAGATGTAAAAATCCAGAACCCCTCCAATGGTCCTCCAGGTCAGGCCTGGAGCAGGCTGCAGAGCCACCTCTGTGAGTGGAAAGGTGGAAAGGGAAAGAGAAGAGAAAAAGCTAGTGACAACTAGGGAACAACTCACAGACTTTAGCCCCTGTGATGAGACCCATGCAGCACCACAGGCAACGCTCAGGGGAATAGAGAAATTCCTGCCTTGCACTCAGCAGATGCTAAATGGGTGTCTGGAAGCCTAAATCATCACAGCCCAGAGAGATCATGGGTTTATGCTATCTTGAAAATCTGCTCTTTAAGCTCAAATATGTGCCAGTGGACCAAGTCTAAGCACTTAAGTGCAGTGCTTTCCTTCTGTCCCCCCCTGAAATCCCTTCCTAAGTGAATTGAGAGCTACTTGTACAAGCAAGCACACGGGAGCCAGGCCTTTCCTGGGAAGGGCTCTTCACATGGAGGAACCTTTGCACCTCAGCTCAGGTGGCTGCATCTCACAGGAGCTCCTCAGCAGCATCACAGCAACAGTGCTGAGCACAGCTGGAGCTGCCAGAGCCTCGGTGCGAGCCGCATCATCCCAGCTGGCTGCAAGAGGCAGCTGCTGGGAGGCACTGGTGGTCCTGGTGCCACCCCTGGCACGGCAGGAGCCTGCAGGAGCTGCTGTCTTAGAAGCTGGCACACACGGGCAGATCCCATGGCGCAGCTGGCGCGGCACAGCTGGGAAGAGCGCAGGTGACAGATGGCATCCCCGGCTGTGCCCCAGCCCTGCCCTGCTGCCAGGCCCGGGGGCCAGGACATTTCAGTGGAGGGGGAATGGGCATGGACCTGCATGTGAGGGACTTGCTTTCCTGATGGCAGCTCGGCAGCTGGGTGTGTGGTTAAACTGCTCGGCAGTTGCTAAAGAGCCTTACCGTAGCCAGGAAACAGATGGCTGCACTCAATAACGGAGCCATCAAACCACATCTTTCCTTTTTATGGCTTCCTCTCACCCCAAGTTCCCAAAGTGGCCACTCCAGCAACTCCCATCTGACCCAATATGCCAGGTCATCCACCATGGACAAGCTGGCCTGGGGTCCCCTGGACACCTACCCATGGCGTTGCTGTTGAGTAGGAAAACACCGTGAGCATTTCCACCCTCCTCCATCAGCAGGTAGAAGGGGTGGGCACCATACAGGTTGAAGGATTCCTGCAAGGAGAGGTGACTGGTAAGACAGCAAAGAGGGCAAAGCAGGAGAGCCCCATGTCACTGCAGGTGAATAAACAACTCTGATATCTGCAGATGCTGCCACCACCTAACCAGGCATCTGTCACTCCTCCGGAGCATAAGGCAAGGAATGGGGATAGGTTTGGAGCTGAAGGCCATGGGAGGCTGCTTCTTCCCCCAGCTCAGGGGCTGCTACTGAGCTGGGCTGGATGAGGGGGAAACCTCCTGCCTCACCACAACACACTGCACGAGGAGCAGGGTGGAGCGGAAACACCCAGTGCCCTTGGAGCGCCAAGAGCATTTTGCAATTGCTCTGAAATCCTCCCTGGCACATACCTGCTCATCAGTTTCAACCACCCCCAGCCTCTCCCAGTGCTGCTGCCCACCCCTGCCATGCTTTCCCAGGGTTTGTCCAAAGCACAGGAGAGTGGCACTCCTGCCCTAACCCCTGTACCCCTACGGGAAGAGGGCAGATGTACCGTGGGAGAGACGTCCCGGGCCCACAGTGTGAGGGTGTTCCAGTCCAGGCTGTGCAGAAACCTGTCACGGTGCTCCCCCAGCCCATAGAGGAACTTGGATTGGAGTGATGTGGATATCTGGAGAAACTGGTCAGCAAAGATCAAGGGAGCCACGGTGGTGTTTAGCCTGCCAGGGAGACAGCAAGAAAGAGAGGGTCAAGAGAGGGTTCTCATTAGGATCCATTTACCCATCAATAACTGATCTCTTCCCTCTCAAAGCATCTTAAGGGGCAGTCCAGCAGCACATCCCACCCTGCATCCAGCCCCAACACCTTGGCCCAGGAGTAAATTCAGGTCTGGCTGGACACAAGACATAGCTCAAGCCAGCCTGACCCAGCACAGCACAGCCTTCCCTTTGACACCAGAAGTTTCCACCCAAGTTATTATTAAGCACTGAAGTGATATGGCCCTGGGGTTTCTCAGCCTGTTGTCACTGATAAGCTCCCAAATACAGGATGGATCACAGTCACCAGCAAATGGGGAGGAGGAAAGGATGGGATCCCAAAACACCCTGACCAGACATTGTCCAGCTGTTGGTGCTCACCACCTACTTAGTGTGGATAAAGCTGTGGAGGTGACAGAAGCTGTACAGCAAAGTCACCCATAGTCCTTTTCCACAAAAAGCCTGGAGCTGTGAGTGTCCCAATAGCTTGGACAGTCAGGGAAACCCAAAAGCAGAGAGAGGGCAAAGCCACAACTGTTCTTTGGCATTTTTCCTGAGCCACCAGATCATGTATTGGTGATGTGCTGGTATCTACATGATGTTTGGCTTATGCAGGACTATGGAAGGAATCAGGGCTGGGAAGTTTTTGGAGAGATGCTGATCCCACACAGCTCTGCTATGGCCAGAGCAAGCATGTGGCCAGTCCCTGGGGCCAAGAAACCACCGGCTGCCACATCCCCATGTGAGCACCGCTCAAAAGATGCAAGACAAAGAATAATAATTGGCTGGAGATCTCACAGCATAGGAAGCATGCTGGAGCCTGCCTAGGGTGGGAAAAGCTTCTCTCCACCTGCCACAGTGTGAGCATGAGGTGAGATCTTACAGCACTGTCCCTGTTGCCTTGCGCTGCAGCAGCACCCCAAAGGGGTCCCTGGAGAAGTTCAGACTGTAGATGGGGTTTTCTGCTCTCTTTGTCACCCGGGGAACATCAAGGGGAACCTCATAGCGTGGGTTGGCTGCATCTGTTATCTGCAAAAGGGAAAAAAAGCACTTTAAAGACCAGCAAAGCAAGAGGGCAAAGGGCTGGAGATGCTCACTGGCCCCACACAGCCATGCCTGGAGCACGGCAGATTCCAAGCAGGGGATGAGCACCTATGGGTTGGCAGGTGCAAGGTCAGGAGCACAGTCACAGGGCAGGCAGCAGGCAGCTCACCTTGATGTGCAGCCGTGTGTCCGTCTCAAACTCCACATCCAGCCTCAGCCTCTCAATGTCCCGGGGGTAATAGGCCTTCTCCCTTCGCACCAGCACCCCCACCATGCCCAGCGCTGTCTGGTTGAGGCTCTCCAGGGTGTAGCTGGGGAAGTCAGGGGGATAGAAGCACCAGGGCACCCCCTGCTTGCCCTGTGCCGGCGGGGGGCTCTGGATGAAGCAGCACCCCCGGCTTTCACAGAGCTCCTGTGTCACCACCACGCTCCGCTCCGGGTAGCAGTCAAAGCGATGGTTCTCGGATACCAGGAGACATTTGGGGGGTGCCAGGGGCCCGAGCCAGCCCCCCGATACTTGGCGCAGCACCCAGACAGTGATGGTGCTCAGCAGGACAGCGGCCACCAGCAGCCCACTGCCCACCCACCACGGGGCCAGCTTCCCATGGCCGGAGGGCATCGGGGCAGCCCCCTCCTCTTCCACCTGGCATGCTGCTGGGTGTGTTGTTGTCAGCTTCTGGTACGACTTCATTGTCCTGGTGCTGGATGGAAGGGGAGATGGTGGCAGGTGTGAAGGAGACAGAGGGGGAGAGCTTGCCCAGGCCTCAAGGACAGCTTCTCCCTCTCCTGATGCCTGTGGTTTGGGCAGAGCCTGGCCACCTCAGCACCCTGCAGCATCACATTTGCATCTTCAGCCAAAGAGCACCTGGAAAACTTGGCAAAGGAAGGCTTTGCCAAGGTCAAGTGGTCCTGACCCTGCTAAGTGTGGGGAGACACAGACACCCGACTGTCCACCAATCCCAAGAGATAAAGCATCATTTGCTTTTGGGAGGTGCCAGAGTGGCCCCTCAAAGAGTTTTTCCAGGTCTGAATTAATAGGCTGCAGTGTTTCTGGAAGGTGCAAGCAAAAGCGAGCTTGCTCCTCCTGTGGGAACAGAGCTATGATGCTGAGAGCTGCAGCTCGGAGGTGTGGAGCATTCTCTGCTCCGAGCATTCTTCTGCTCTGAGCATCCTCTTCGAGCATCCTGTGTCATCATCGTCCAAAGCCCTGACTCAGGGGTTTTAGACTCGAGGAGGGCTGGGCAAGGGATGGCTGGGAATGTGCCATTAGTCCTTGCTTTCCGCTGATAAAAGCTCATTCTGACAACTTCTCAGGCAAGCATCTCCCGGACTCTAAGCGAAGGAGACCCCCGTGCTCCTCTTAAGTTTGCAGAGAGCAATCTCAGCATCTTAAAAAAGACACAACTTTCTTGTCTCCATCTCCTCACCCTCACTCACACCCCGCTCCCTGCAAACGCTCACAAAACATCTCCATCCCCCACTAACAGCTTTTATTCCCCGGCAGCGCTCTCCCAGCTCCGGCCACCCCGACGCTGAGCCCGCCGGGGCCTGGCCGCGAACCTCCCCGAGCGGCAGCGCCTCCGCCTTATGCAACCTCCCACCGCTTCCCCACGGGCGGCTCCGCCAGCCCCGGGGAGCCCCGCGGGGTTGGTGCCCGGCCGGCCCGGGAGGGGACACACCACAGCCGGGGTGGGCTGGGCGAGCGAGCGGTGCGCCCCGGGAGCCCCTGCCCGCCTGCGGGCCGCGCTCCGGCCGTGCCGGCGCTTACATACACGTGTCTCCTCTTGACATTGTGGCTGCGGGCAGCGGGCACGGACGGACACGGGCACGGGCACGGGCACGGGCACGGGCAGAGCTCCCGGCGCTGCAGCTCCGCCGGCTCCGCCGTAAACACCCGACGAGCCGCTCGGCCGGCTCCTACCGCGCCTCTCTAGTAGCAGCGCATCCCCACACGCTCCTCCTCCGCGCTGCGTGCTTTTTTTAATTTCATTTTTAGTATTTGTGTCTACGGTCGGTGCTGTTCAGGAGTGGAGGGTATGGGAGATGAGCGGGTTTTTAGGTTTTTTTTCACCAGCCGATGCGTGCAGGGTGGCATAACCTAGAGGATGAACGCCTCTGTGCCCCCTTGTAGGGTGAGAGCACTTTATTCCCGCTCGGGGGCTTCAGGGAATCGTGATGCTCGGTGTGTTTTGAGCAGACAGCAGGTGGGCCAGACTCACAAAACCTCACACATCCCAGAACACCGCCCTTTTTCCATCCAAGTTTTCACCAGAAATCCTATCTCCCATGCACTCCTCTTCATTTGCTTAACAAGTGTGTGCACTGCACAGGCTTTGCCACTTTTCAAGGGACTGGAGAGCTGTTCCTTGTTTACTATTGAAGGCCGCTGCAGTCTAAAGTTCAGCAGCGAATGAAAACAGACCTTTGGAGCAGAGGTACTTTCCTCAGGGAATGAAAACAAAAAGTAACCTGTTGTGAACAGGGCAATTCATCCAGAAACAGAATTTCAGGTGACACGGCCGCTCCCCTCCTGCCATATGTGATCTATCAAACCCCGTGTTGTTGCAAAAACAGGGGGGAAATACCTAAATTTTGGTGAGCCCCATGTGTGAGGCTGTCACCATAGAGGGTGAAGCCCCATCCAGGATGCAGCCAGCCCAGCCCTCCTGCCCTTGAGGACCACCATCCCATGGATGTCTCAGGGATAAACCCTGGATGATTTAGGATGGCTCTGGCCACTCTTGGTTATCACCACTCAGACCGAGCACAGCTGCAGTGGCTATTCTGGGGACATCAGTGGCCCCAAAGGCTCCCACAACCAGCATCCTTCTCCTTGCTTGTCTTTGCTCTCTGAGCCACTAGAACCTTCCTGGATGGAAAGGAGTTCTGGAGACAAACCTCAGAGGCATCAGTGGAGACCACAGTGATGGCTGAAATCTGCCCTCAAAACCTTAGCTCACCCCGTGCCAGCACTCAGGGCAGGATTTCAACCAGTGTCTGCAAATCTGGGAGAGGTGAAGGCCAGTGTTGCAGCTACACTGGGCAGCAGCCTCATGCCACCACATTTAGCCAACCTCATTAGCACACTTCCAGTGATAAATAGGGATTTCTTAACATCAGGGAGGTGCAGTCACCTAAACCTTGCTCTGGCTGCCCAGATCCATGGGGCTGTGCCAGACATGAGGCTCCCTGTGTTTTGCAGGTCGTGTTGTTCCAAGGGAGCAGGGAAAGATGGGATCTTATAGTCTCAGTTATGGCCCTTAGAGCTGCTCCAATATTTGGCCCCAAGGCTGGAAAACACAAATTGTATGGGGCTAACATTCATTTTCCAACATTTTTATGGACACAAAGAAATCAAAATAAGCCCAGTTGAGATGGAGGCAGTTTGATTAATCAACTGCCTGTGTTATTAAATTGTTTGATGCATTATAATTATTGGAGGCCCCCAGGGTCCGAAATACTGCACACCCCATTGGGGTCAGGATGCTGTGTTTAGCAGCTCTCACAACTGCACGAGGAAAGTGCAAAGGGTTGAGGATCCAGCCCTGGGCAGGATTTGGCTCAGGGGGCTGCAGGAAAGGCAGGCTGGACAAAGGCTGGTCCACACTGGAGGAGGGCACGGCTGGTCAGTGACCACCTCAAGGAGCCCAGGGAATAAGTGAGTCCTCCCAAGAGCATTGGGATGCCCAGGACACATTTCCCCACCATCATTTGCCCTGCAACAAGGCCAAGTGCTGGTGCTGCACCTGAGTCAGGGTAACTCCTGGTATCAATCCAGACTGGAGGATGAATGGATCAAGAGCAGCCCTTCCTGGGACTTGGGGTGCTGGTGGATGGGGGGCTGGATATGAACCAATAAAGCACTTGCAGCCTAGAAAGCCAACCGTGTCCTGGGCTGCACCAAAAGCAGAGTGGCCAGCAGGACAAGGCAAGTGATTCTACCGCTTTGCTCTGCTGAGACCCCACCTGCAGCGCTGTGTCCAGCTCTGGGGTTCTCAGCATAGGAAGGACATGGAGCTGTTGGAGTGAGTCCAGAGGAAGCCACCACATTGATTAGAGGGATGGAGCACCCCTCCTATGAGGAAAGGAGGAGAGAATTGGGATTGCTCAGCCTGGACAAGAGAAGGCTTCAGGGAGATCTCACTGCCATCTTTTCCTGTCTGCAGGTAGCCTGCAAGAAAACTAAAGAAGGACTTTTGACCGGGGCTTGTGGTGATAGCATAAGGGGTAATGGCTTTAAACTAAGAGCAGGTTTAGATTAGTCAGGAAGGTGAGGCGCTGGCACAGGTTGCACAGAGGAGCTGTGGATGCCACATCCCTGGAGGTGTTCAAGACCAGTTTAAGATGGGGTTTGGAAAAACCTCGTCTAGTGGAAGGTGTCCCTGCCCATGGCTGGGGGATTAAAACGCGATGAGCTTTAAGGACCCTCCCTAACCAACCATTCTATCAAACACATCCGTGTGTGAGTGTGCAAAACCCCCGGCCACGCTGCGCCCCGTCCATCGGGACTGATCCGGACGGTAGGGAGCTGTCGGAGAGGGGTGAGCCCCGCAGCGGGGCGGGGGCACGGTGCGTGGCGTAGAGGAGACGAGGATGGGGATAAAGGTAACATCAAAGAGGAATGAGGACCGGCGTGAGGATGGAGAGGAGGACAGAGATGAAGGAGGGATGAGGATAAGAATAAGGATGGGGACGAGGATGAAGAGGGTGACTAGGTGGCGGCAGCAGCGCTCCGCCCGCCGCGCGCCCTTCCCCATGAATGAACCGCGCGGGCGGTCCCGGGCGGTGACGCGGCGGCGGGGCGGGCCGGCGGTGACGCGCGCGGTGACGCGCCATGCCGGAAGCGGCGGGGGCGCTGGTTGGTCGGCGGCGCGGCGGGGGGGAGGCGGCCGCCCCGCGCTTGTTGTTGTCCGCGGGACTCGCTGGCAGGGAGGGAGGAGGGAGCCGCGCAGCGCCCCCGCCGCCGCCCCCGCGCCCCCGCCGCCCCCGCCGCCGCCCCCGCCACGGGGCGCTCCCGCCGGCACGCAGGTGAGGAGCCGCCCGGGCGCGGCGCGGAGGGGGCGGGGGCGTGGGTCGGGGCAGGGAAGGAGGGGGGGTGGCCGCGCGTTGCCGCTCGATCGCGGGGGAAGGGGCGGCTCGGCCCGGCTCCGGCCCGGGTCCCGCTCGGTCCGGTCGGGTCCGGTTGGGCGCGGGCGGGCGGGGCGGCGGAGGTAAAAGTGCTGAGTCACCACCGCGCCGGGCACGTGGTGCCGCCGCCCCTCGCGCCGGGCCGGGCCGGGCCGAGCGCGCACGTGGGGCCCGGCGGGGGGCGAGGGGCGGGCGGCGGCCCCGCCATGGGGGGGGAGCGGGAGGGGGCTCGGGGAGCGCCGCCCGCCCCCGCCCAGAGGCCCCCGAAGCCCCCGCGGGGCGGGGGCGCGACGGCCCCGCCGTCACATCTTCCCTGTCACCTCGCACCAGTGCGGAACCGGCACCGCGCAACCCCCGTGGGACGAGGCTCGCAGCACCCCCGCGCTCTCGGGGACATGGGGCTAGGGGTCCCCCGGGTGTTCGCCGAGGAGATGCTTGCCCTGTCTCTTGTTGATATTTTTCTTCCCCCCGAGGATGAGCGCGCTGCCTGCCTCTGCCTTTGAATGGCTCTTAAAATACATGCGAGGAAACCTGTTGTGACGCCGTGCGCTCCGCCGACTAAAAATAGCAGCTTTTGTAGTACGGAGGGAGCCGGGGCGCAGCCGGGGCCGGGCAGCGTGGCCGAGGCGTGCGGCGGTGGCCGGGCGTGGTGGCGGCTTCGTGATCCGCTGTCCGCCCCGGGTTATCGGGCAGGAGCAGCCGCCACCGGGAAATGCCAGGCGGATGGGCTGGGGGTCAGAGCTGCGGCGGGCGGGGGGCTTATCTCTGCTGAGCACAGCTGCTGGTTGGGTCGAAAGAGGGAGAGGTGCGTGGTGTGTTCGGGCTGGTCCCGGAGCCTGTGGGGAGGGAGGGAGGGATGCGTGTGCATGGGGCCGCCCTGCAAACGGGGTGCTGTGCGGCCGCCCAGGGACCGGCAGTGGGAGGAAAGGGGACGGTGACATTCCGGGAGCGGGCACTGCCGCGTGACTGTCTGGTGGGTGCGGGACGGTTCGGGGATTTAATCAGAAGTGAGGAGGTGGGTGGGGGGAACCTCTTCAACATCCCCGTGACGGCAGCGGCATAAGGTGGGGAAACATCCAGGCCACCAGCGACGGGAACTGAGATCTCCAAACTCTCTCAGTGTGTCAGGGTCTGCTTCCTTCCTCCTCCTCTTCCTCGGGCTGAGAGCCCGCTCCCCTCCCTCGTGGGTTCCTCCGTGGAGGATTTATTTTACAGATTCTGCTGAAAGCAGGCCATGAGGTCTCAAATTAGGAACGAGCCCCCTTTGGGCAAAGTTGTTACAGAAAAGGGAAAGGCCTCCATTTTCGCTTTCACCTGGCCGCCCCCTCCTTTGCCAGCGTGCCTAAAAGCTGAGCTGGGGCTGCGGAAGGTGGAGGGAGCCAGTGAGAGCAAAGTGTTTCCCTGAAAAGCTGCACGCCTTTTTCTTGCACTTTCAGTTTTTGTGAGCCCTGTGGCAGACGCAGCCCTGCGCCCCAGCCCAGCGCGTCGTGCCGTGCGTGCTGTCGGGGTTTGAGCAGCGAGTGACTTTACCTGGTGCCTTTTTTTCTCACTGATGAAAGCAGCGGGCGTCCCTCCGCTTTTTTTTTTTCCCCCCTGTCCTTCCGTGTGTGTCCGCGGTGCTGCCTGCGGAGAACCCTTCCTCAAGCCTTCCCCGTGCAGTCACTTCCTCGGGCTGATGGACGCCGCGGCCGCCCAATGGCAGCGCGCAGGGTGCGCGGCCCCGGAGTTAACTCCGCTCCCGCCCGGCCGCGCTGCCGGACCCGGGGCTGCCGGGCCCGGGAGCAGCCAACAGCGGCGGGGCGATTGCCGCAAGGTTGGGCACACGGTGCCTCTCGCCATCAGGACACCCTGCCCGCTTCTGCGGGCTCTGAGCTTGACAGAGCTTGGAGCCCTGTTAAATGTTCCTGGCTGTATTACGCCAGGTTCCTGCCTTGCTCTCACAACTGTTTCTGAACCAGAGGCAGAAATTTGTTGGCTTTTTTTTTTTTTTTTTTAATTCCCCCTGCTTGCCTGTCAAGGACAGCGTGCTTTGTCATGTTTTATGTCATTTCTGCGCTGTCGCCCGTCTCAGCAATCTGTTGCGGCATGGAGTTCAATACTGCTGTGTGCCTCCTGAAAGGGAAAAGTACAGATCAGCTTGATACCCTCTGATTTCCATCAGCATTGGGAGATGATTAATGGCATGGAATGTGCTGCAGGACTTGGTATTGAAAATCTCTAGCTGTGTGAGATGTTTGGGAAGCGAAGAAAGGACAGCTGGGAGCGCTGGCCCCTGCGGCAGTCAGGGTTTGTGGGATAAGCTTGCTCGCTGATCATTTTTGTAAACATCCAGCTGTGAAATACTTGAGCGGTGCTAGCACTTTCAATTATCAGGAAGTTTCAGGCTCAGCACCCTGTAGAGATGAACAGGCAGTTTCCACTTCTGTCTCAGCTATTGTTTGAGGCTATCTTCAAACTTGGGCAGAGAGTCTTCCAAGCATGAAGAAAGCACAAGCGATGCAGTGCTGTGTGACCATCAGCACAAGGGCTGGGGGAAGGCAGTAATGAGAGCAATTACGCTGGCACTGCGCTCCTGAGTGGAGGGACAGGCTGCATAGTGGATCCCACTGCTTTGCAATATTGCAGGATGCCAAACAGCAATGCCACTATGTTCCATTATTAGCAGTTAGTGAAGATCTCTGACTTGATAGCTGGCACTTGAGGTCAGGAGCAGCAAAGTTAGGAATCCCAATCGCAGCTCTGCCCCAGGGTCCGGCTGTGCGTCCCAGCAAGTTATTTGCTGCTTGGTGGCTCAGCTTGTCCGGCTGGGGAGCTGCATCTCTGGGCTGGTGATGCTGAAGTGTAATTCCAGTACATCTCTGTCACCGCGTTTTACAAGCACGTGATGGAAAAAGTGCTGTAAGCTTGTCAGGACCAGGCTGGCTGTCGCATACCTTTCTCCTTCAGCCTCCTCTTCCATGAAGTTTCAGAGGTGACACACAGGCGTACCCGCCTGGCACTCCATATCCCTGCTCCCTAACCACAGGCTCTCTGCAGCTTCTGACTAGGTTGTTTACCAAGCCACCGAAGACTGTCTGATCCGTGTCCAGGCTTCCCCAGAGAGTGCCTCAGAGAGCTGTGTCCTGGCAGCTCTCAAATGCGCTCTGAAGGTTCCTGAATCCCCTCTTTGCTGCTGGATGCTGATTCCGATCCATAAGGGAAATGGAAAGCTGGCCAGCTGGGCGAGGGCTGCGTGGAGCTCCTCTAGAACAGTAAACAGTGACTCACCCCCTCCTTGTGTCTTCTCTCTCTTCATGTCAAATATATTGCCTCGCATATGCTTCTCTACTCTCTGATTCACACCACCAGCCCGTCCCTCCCCGCTCTCATTACAAATGAGTGACAAGCGTCAGTCTGCCTTACAGGATGTGTGAAGGTTGTCAGAGCAGGAGAATGGCTTTTTGAATGATGGGGAGAGTGCTCTGCCTAGCATGCTGCAATGTGCTGGAAATCCGTGTCGTGTCTCGGAGCGGCAGAGGCACGGCGATGAGGATTTGAGCATCTGTAGTTGCCTTCACCTGTCAGCTCAGATGTTACCCGTGGTAGGCAAATCCGTTTGGCTAGCGCTCCAGAGCTGGAAACAACTCGAGGATAAACGAGAAATTTAAACGGCTGCCTAGGAATTAAATGGCTGCATTTGGGAATGAGTAGAGTATTCCCTGTGTAGCTGTCGGTGCCGAATTGAGACGTGATGGCAGAGATCCCTGTCGCCACTTGAACCTTGCGCTGTTTTTCTGCCCTCGGGAAGTCGTCGCTGGCCTGGCGGAAGGTGAGGGTTGCGTGTTCTCAGTTTGCTGTATGTGTGTGAGGATGGGAGCTAGCAGGGACACCAGCAGGGCTGTCTGC
The DNA here is from genome assembly GCA_009812075.1 of Sialia sialis. Classification (NCBI taxonomy): domain Eukaryota; kingdom Metazoa; phylum Chordata; class Aves; order Passeriformes; family Turdidae; genus Sialia; species Sialia sialis. The sequence continues at coordinate 5,067,998 of VRYO01002014.1, read as the reverse complement.
CAGGCACTCCTGTTGTGGCTGAGGTTGTCTTTCAGTGTAGAAAGAGTTTTGAAATGCAAAGTTCATCTGCAGTTGTCGGGTGTCGGCCGTGATTTTATAGTAATTCCTTAATGTGTAATGCGCTTGGAAAGCCCTGTAGCGTGGAAAGTCTGAAATCTCACTCTGGCGTGTTGTCTTCCTTAATTGCAAGCCTTGTGTGGAAAGCTCTGTCCTACCTCTGCTTGAGTCAGGCTTTCTGCTGCCTTTCCCTTTCAAAGCGAGGGAACTGGGATCTCTAGATGCTCTAGAAGCTGAGACTGTGAGGTTTAGGATGTCAGCTGGAGACTTCCAGGTTTTTGGGAGGATGCTGCAGGAGGCATAGGAGCTGTCTGAGAGAGGGAGAGGGCGTTGGCAAGGCTGTCAATGGGTAACTTTATTGCAGTATTACAAGGGCTCTTTATGTAACCCACAGTCAAAACACTTGCTGTAAATACGAGCGTGGAGCTGCTCTGGAAAAGCTTTTTCCCCTCACAGTTGGTGTAATACTACTTGCTGCTTTATTGATGTGGCGTTCGAAGTGTGTCGTACTGCTTACAGAGCAGGGATGGAGCGTGGTCCTCGTTCCAAAAAGCTGAGCTCCTAATTTTAGATGTGATGCAGCAAATGCAATTAAGGAAAGAAGGGCAGGAGTAGGGTAAAGACTAAAAGGGTTCTAATAATCAAATCGCAGGCAGGGTCCCAGAAGACCCCTGTGCAGCATGTTTAGGGAATGCTGCTGAGTATGACTTGTTTGCAGAGTGGTTTATGATTTCATTGTGGGTTTTGCTTTGTAAGTGTGGGAGATGACGTGCTGATTTTTAGTCTCTTCGTGCTGGTAGCTGAATAGTCCCAAACAGTCCTGATGGGAAGGATTTGGTGGATGAGGAGATGAGGCCCAAGGCCCTGCAGGACTGCTGGTGAGGATTGGGAGTGTTGTTGTATCGGTTTCGAGCGGAGCCCGGACCACACCTGCGCCTTCACCTAGTGCAGAGATAAGACTCCCTGGCACTCATATCTGAGTGTGAGACTTGAGCCTGTTTGAGTGTTTCTACTTGCTGCACGAAATCTTTCCCTTTGGGTCAGGCTAACCCACAGTCTCCCACCCTTCTTTTAAGAGGGTCTGGCATCACACTTCCTGATGGTGCCTTGAACCTTCTCATTAATTTGTGTCAGCAGCATCTCTGGCCCATGGCCCCTGGTGCAGTAGCGTGGATCTCAGCCTGTCTCAGAGGGATGCTAGCCTATCCGGGGTGCCTTGGTGTGCGAGGGGAGACAGGTGTTCAGCACAAGACGCTGAGCCGAGCGCCTGTGCTGTCCGCTGAGGAATGTGCAGGGTAAGGAGCTGCTGCTTTGGTGACATGGAGCAACAGGTGACCAGAAGGGTTTCATCACTCAGAGCTGGAGCACTGCTCAGGGTGGCAGGTGAGCCCTCACGCTGACCCCCACTGGAGGCAACCTCACTCCTCGGCTCTTGTTTTCCATGATACTTTACATTTCTTTCCATCTCCGTGCAGCCAAGTGGCCGCGTTCAGCTTTTCCATCGGCTGGCGCAGAAAACGCTTTGAAGACGCGCTGGGTGAGGATCAAAAGGCTTTTTGTGCAGTTGGTGGGTGTGACGGGGCTGTCGTTGGCCTCCCCCTCCTTTTTGCCTTTCCTTTTCCGGCGTTCGCAGCGCGGCGAGCGGCCAGCGCGCCCCTTCCCTTGTAGGGATGGGGGCGGCGAGGGAGGGGGGATGCCGCCGAGGGAAGGAAGAGTTTCTGATGCTGTGGGAATGTGAGCGCTCAAACTCTGTAAACAGCTGGTGACTCACTGCATAACTATGGCACCAACTGCCTGCGGCCCGGCTGCGCCTCTGCAGGGAGGGGGCTGCCGGCCCTTTCCTCTACGCACTGGCAGCGCCTCTGCGCTCCTCAGCTCCGAGACCTGTTGGCCAAGACAAGGAGCTTTTTCCTTCCCCCCAGCTGCCGCTACCTACGTCTGCGCCTCTGGCCGGGAGGTAGGGGTGGGCAGCAAATGCCTGGTGCGGAGGGGAAGCGAAGCGATGGATGGATGGAGAAAGGGCAGTGCTGGGCTCGGAAGAGGTGCCTGTGCTCAGAGGAGATCGTGCTCTGAAGAGCGCGCAGACTGAGGTTGGGCACGTCCCTGTCTGTCGGAGGCAGCTGAGGGGGCTGGGGTTTGCCCCCCTGCCCCATGCCCTGCCCACTCCTGCTGTCCTGGCGAGACCAGGGGCTGTGGCTGGAGGTGTGCCCGGGGTGGGGCTCAGTGCTGGAGGAGAGCAGGGAAGGACTCGGTGATGCTCTAGAAAATGCAGCGCACACCAGTTGCTGTAAGTGGTCCATTCATCACGGAGCATCTTGGCTTGTGTGCTGTGCGGCTGTCCTTGTCCCTCCTCCAGACATGGAGAGCTGTGCTGTCTCGGGCTTAAAAATAGAGGAGGCGCCTAAATACACTCCCTAATATCTAGGATAGTATCTTGCAGCTCTGCAATTACAGGATTATTTTTTTCCCCTCCTGCTCTTCATCTTGATTTTTATGTAAGTCGTGTGATGATGATGAGGTGCCTTGACTGATAAAATTCAAGTGACAGCAGCACGGGCTGAGCCAGCACCTTCACCCACCCGGCTCCCACTGGTCCCCACGCCCCACCTTTGCACCCCCCCCAAATCCTGCCACCCCTGTTTGCAGATATGAATGAGTTTGTTTACTCTCCGACGACCTCGTGATGTCTTTGCACAGACATGACCTGAAGTCATTATTGCTTTTGGGCTTCTCTGTTTCCATGGTGACTGTCTCCGGGTTGGCTACTTTCCCAAGGTCACCATGGCAACTATCAGAAGGGAATCATGCTTGGGATGCTTTGGCTGGATTTTTCATGAATGATTAGGATGTGTGACACGATGCAGACGTGGAAATGGGGAGGGTTTGGGCTGGGCTGGAGAAGGTGGGGGGAGAGAGAGGACTCCCGCCAGACAGGCAGCGCTCTGCGGTGCCGCGGGTGTGCAGCCCTGTGTCGGGGGCACCGGCGCCTCGCCCCCTCCCCGCTGGGGAGCCAGAGCAGAGGCTGTGATGGTGGCACGGCTGCTGGTGCCTCTCCCGGGGTAGGTACCGTCGTGCTGCCGTCACCACGGGGTGAAGGGCTTGGGTGGAGGTGTGAGCAGGTGGATTTTCTGCACGGCGCTGGTCGGAGGGGTGTAGTCGCTGGCTAAGGTGAGAGTGAAGGGCAGTGTCGCGGCAGGGAACAGGCTGGCTGTCGATGGACATGCCTCCACGCCACTAGAAATATCAAGCAGGTCTGCTCTTGCAGTCTGGGGCTGGAGGATTGGGGAGCAACAGTCTTGGGAGAGGTGAACTCCTTCCTGGCTTTGTTGTCGGGGGCTTTTGTTTCTGTTGTTTGGGTTCTCTGGTAGCGTCTCCTTTGGGGTGGGGACAGCGCTGGAAGCAGGTTACAAACCAGGCGGCTTCTCTCTGCGTTGCCGGCTCAATTTTGAGCCGAGCTAATAATCATCAAAATGAGAATGAAGGGAGTTGTTGTCTTGTGGCTTTTCAGTGCCTTTTATGAGCAGAGGTAACTCTTAATTCAGTCCCTAATAGGCCATTTGGAGCGTCTGGGATGCCTCCAGAGGGAGGTGAGCCTGTGACGGGGCCTTGGAGGCCACGCTCCATTCTCCCCTTGGGAAGGGGTGCACATGGCAGGGTGGTGCGTGATGCTTAGTGTGACTCTTGTTTACAGATGAATGTGGGTGTCCTGCTTTCCTCCGTGCCCTATCTTCTCTGCTGGATCTTAGTGTGGTTAACAGCAAAATACCAGGTCTTGGTGTTAAAAAGCAATGCACTTGTCAACGCAAATTTGTCTTTCTCTTCTCTGACTACAGTAAATGATATCTGAATCCATCCCAGTGCTTCAGACAATTGTGTGCTTATTTCTTTTAATGATGGTTGATTCGGGATTTTGGGTTGTGTGTTTGGTATCTTCTTCCTGCCCTCGTGTCTGAGATTAACCTGGAAACCTTGTTTTGTTTTTCTAGTTGCAATTTCTGAGCAGTTTTGTCTGGAAGACTGTGCTCAGGTTATGACGACTAATCCCAAACCGAACAAGGCATTAAAGGTAGGGAAGAAACTGAGTGGGTGATGCTGGGTGGCTGGGGAGGCTCTTCATTCCATATGTCCTTCAGTCTCTGGAAAGACAAAAGGAAGGTGTCTTAAAAGTTCTGTGTTCAGTGATGTTGAAGGTCCTTTTCAGCTTAAACAATTCTGTGATTGTGAAAATAATGGTGGTGGCAAATATTCTTGAGGAAGGGGCAAGGCCTTGGTGGTTTTCTCATGTAACTTCAGTTACTACGTGCTGTGCCTCAGCAAAACCAAATCAGGCTGTCCTTGAAGCCAAGTGTGGTTGGTTTTGTTCGCTTCTCAAATGAGCAGTCTCCAACGAAAAAACCACAAAATGCTGAATTAAGCCCTGCACAGAAGCAGCAATTCTGCTTTTGAGATGCTGCACTGGTGTCCCAGCATAATGCTGGGAAAAGGTGTCACCTTTAGCATTCATTATGAATTCCAGGTCCTGACAAAGGACTTCACAAAAAAAGGCTTCAGCTGACTTTACATTTATCCCTTTGAATATCTTGCTGTTGGGCTCACGCTGGGTATGTAAAGCTCACAGCTTTCTGTGACCTAAGAGGATGACCCAAACCCAGACAACTACAGTGCTCAGATCTCTGCCACATTTAACCCAGATGTTTTAGTGGAGCTTGTGCTCTCCACAGCACATCAGGGTTGTTTTCCAGGTAGGGATGTCACCTTGCTGAGGGGTGCCCCTTTCTCCTTCTGCTGCCCACATCGGGTTGCTGCTACCCCTGTGCTGTTGGTATTTGCAGGTAAAGGAGGAGTCAGGAGAGAATGCCCCAGTGCTGAGTGATGATGAACTCGTGTCAATGTCCGTACGGGAGCTGAACCAGCACCTGAGGGGTCTCACCAAAGAGGAGGTCATCCGTCTGAAGCAGCGGAGGCGCACGCTGAAGAACCGGGGCTACGCTGCCAGCTGCCGCATCAAGCGTGTGACTCAGAAAGAGGAGCTCGAGAGGCAGCGGGTTGAGCTGCAGCAAGAGGTGGAGAAGCTGGCCAGAGAAAACAGCAGCATGAAGCTAGAGCTGGATGCCTTGCGCTCCAAGTACGAAGCACTCCAGACCTTTGCTCGTACTGTGGCGCGAGGGCCTATTACCCCGACCAAAGTTGCCACCACCAGTGTCATCACCATCGTGAAATCAGCCGAAATCTCATCCAGTTCTGTGCCGTTTTCAGCAGCCTCCTAGTGCCCTCGGTGGGGGGAACTAGCAGCCTTTCAGAGGGGAGGGGATAAGGCTCTTATGCATTGTTCCGGAGTCCTTGGTCACGTCAAGAATTGGCATTTTAAGAAGTCTCTTCCAAAAGTGCAAAAAACAGAAGAAAATTTAAAAAAAAGAGAAAAACAAACCCAAAGGGTTCCTACAAAGGGAACTTAACTGGCTGCTTCTGTCTGGACTCAGTGGCTCCATCAAGCTCTCGTGTCCAGGATTTGAGCTCTGTATGCAGTACCAATTGCAAGATCTGTTTCCTCCTTCCCTCTGCCTCCACAAACCCCTCTCAGCTGTGGGCAGCTTTCCAGCTGGGAGAAGATACCTGAGGAGCCTCCGGAGTCTTCGTGAATGATGCTCAAGAGCCAGGAAACATGGACCGTAGAAATCATCATGTGAGATGAATGTATGGGAAAAAGAGTTTCCTTTAGTGGCCTCCTACTCCTTGTAAGAAGGGTCTCCCCTACCTTCCCCACTTCCATCTGATACCATGAGGGCAGGAATATATGCTTTTTGGGTTTGATTTCATCCTGCTAAGAGTGGATGGGAGTGGGGGGATGATGGAGATAAATGCTTGGGTCTGACCACACCCGTTAAGAATAACCTTTTGTTTTCAATCCATGCTGTTAAAATATGGAAAAATATATATTTTACATATTTTAATATGCCCCATTACCTGTGTGGCCTGTAAAAAAACTACATTGCAGCCTCCTTTATTCCAAGCCCAAGTTTCCTGATAGCTCCTTCCCAAAGGTGTGCCTGTGAATTGGATATATTTATGCCGTTTATTTCTTCCAGACGATCCGCAGTCTTGAAGTAGCAGCTTTTTTTTTCCTGGGTTACCTGAAGCTGAAGGGAGGGAGGCACAGTGAATGCTGTGAAGAGCAGTGTGCTGTGGAGGAGAAGGGGAGATGAGGAGAAAAAATGCTGCATGTATTACTGGTGGAGGCAGAATTGGCTGTGAGAGAAGGTGGGACAGTTCTGCTGGGATCAGCACTATGAGAAGGGGTTTGTGCAGAGTATTTCAGAAGGATGTTTTTAAAGCACTGAAGTGTAACTAGAGGGCAATAGCATTCAGCCAGGAGAAGTTTAGAGTCTTCTCTGATAAAAGCATTGGTATGTTAGCAGTGAGCATCCTTAAAAGGGCTGTGGGGAGGTCAGATGGGAGCTTGGAAGAGCCTTTCCCTCTCCATAGCACATCAGATGCTGAATTTGGGATCCAAAGAGTACAGTGAACAACCCTCAGTGTTCAGACAACCTGTGTGAATGTGACCCTGAAACTTGATGCTTTCTCTTGAAGTGGGTGAGGTATCCCGAGAGGCACATGGAGGGCAGGATGGAAAATCAATGTGTGTGTAGAGGACAGAAGAATTGGGATCGAGAAGTCGTTTGTTTGGCTCTGAGCAGTGGTTTGGGAGAGGGATTTCTGGCTTGGCAGTGGGCAGGATTTAGGAAGCTGAAAGGAGAGATTCTGCTGTCGCGCAGCAGTGATGAAATGATGAATGTTTCCAGGTCACTGTAAAAAAAAAATAATAGCTATGTTGGTGTTTGTGTGTTTTGTTGTTGTTTTATTTTTTTTTCTTCTTGAAGTAGGAAAGAAAAGGGACTGTGTTTTGTAGGGCAAGTCAGAGACTTGTGGAATGGACGATGCCTGTTGTCACGCAGGTGAGAAGAGAATAAGATTGCTGAGGTTTAAGATGAGGAGAAGAGCTTAGAGGATTTGGGCTCTGAAACAGAAAACAAAGATCACGGAAAATTCTTGAGTGGTTTGGACTGAAAGAGAATAATCAAGTGCTACCGTTGTTGGAAAGAAGACAGTGAACTGGCATCTGACACCCAGTATAATTTGTTGTTTGAGGCTTTGTCTTGCCTTGAATGGCAGTAAGTTGGTAGAAATTTAGTGAAGCCCTGCTTGTCATTGGAAGAAGTTGTTAGCTTGCTTTTTCTTTTTTTTCACCTTGTCATCGGAGTCTCTGGATTTCCCAGGAGGATCCTTTGTGAAATAGGTTAATGAAAAGAGAAACCTCAGACTTGGTTCTCATTCAGTCCCTAACATCGACATCCGTGACCTTACTGAGCCAGAAAGGGTGTCAGTGAAACGCTTCCTGAAGGCTCGTTCCCCCTGCCAGATCCATGTGTTTTGGAGGGGAGCACGGAGTTTCCTTCAAGTGATTTTCCAACACGTAGAGTTTGGATGGCACTTAGTGTTACCTCATTTCTCCTCCATTCCCTCCCTATCTCCAAACAGGCAGATTGATGTCCTGTGTATCAGTACCAGTTATTGACTCCCACAGCAGAAGCTGAGGAAGAGAAAGATGTTACGGTCATTTCCTGGTCCTCTCATGTTCTCCAGCTCACAGACATTGGACACTTTCCCAGACCTTACAGGTGCCTCCAAAAACAGGCAAAATGGAGACTCCTGGCACTGTTGGGGCTTTAAATGAAAACTATAATGAAAAAGGCCAGTTGACTTGAAAATGCCCAAATGCTTCCAGTCTTTAAAACAGCTCCAGAGCTCCGTAACATTCCTGGCTAGATAGGAACACCCTCTGGCTGCCCTTGACACCCCTCTGGGGAAATCAGATCTGCCTCACTGTAGGGGACAGAGGTCAAACTTTGTTCCTGGGGTCTTCTTGCTGTTGGAATGAGTTGAGAAACATATCTTTATGTGGCACTTCCCTTGTGGCCAAGTATTTCTTTTTTTTCCAGTTCTTGGAAGGGTGCCAAAGGCTTGTCCAAGTGATTGCTAGTTTAGTGCTGGTAGGCACTTAAATCTCTGGTCACTCGATAAAGAACAAGAGGCCTGGGTGTTGTTAAAGCTGTTGATACCATAGCCATGGTAGGTAATCCATATTGGATATCCATAAGGACCACGTGGAAATATTTAAAGAGAGAGAAATATATATATAAATATATAATTATATACATTTTATCGTACAGATTTTTCGTAAAAAAGAAAAAAAAAATAATTTTTTTTCCAAGTTTGATACTGTAAATCTTTATTAAAAGAAATTGCCAGTCCAGGGCTCCCTGGGTGGTGACCTGGAGGGGAATGAAATGTCCTGGCTAAACTTCCACAGAGGGATCAGAATTGCAAGGTAACGTGGAGGGAGGAATGACCCGAAAGCTGTTGATCGCGTTGGAGACCCAGCTCCTCCACCCTCCTCCCTGGAGGGCCCTCCAGCTTGGGGTTGTCGCGTTGCATTCCTCTGGGGTTCGGTTTGTTTCTGTTGTGTTTTGTTTTTTTTTGTTTTGTTTTGTTTTGTTTTGTTTTTCTCTCCGTCCTGCACTTGCCAGCCTGACACCCAGGTGAGCGCGGCGCGGGGCGCGTCCCCGCAGCCGCACCTCCCGCGCGTCTCTCTGCTGCACTTCTTTGGATGCCGGGGCTTCCTTCTCTGCCCCTCTTAGTTTGTCCCCCCGACCCTGCTGAGGAGGAGCGGGGGATCTGATTTTTGGGTGCTGGGATCCTCTCCCCTGGGCCTGGCCTTTCTTTGGTTGCTGCCCATGCGCAGTGTGAGGGCTGGTGGGAGGCAGGAGAAGACGAAAGCGTCGCGCAGGGACCGGCAAGGGACACCTGTGTTCTCATAGGCGTGTTTGCTGTGCTCTCTGTCGGGAGTGGGGAACCTTTCCCTCCAGGGCAGCTCCAGATCCCTTTGAAACAAGGCAGTGTCTCTGCTCCTGCCCAACTCTACCGTCTGCTGGGAGGAGACCGCAAAGTGCAGAGATCTGGGTGCCACGGCAGCTCCGGGACGGCGGGGAGGGATGAGGCAAGCTGTGCCATGGGATGGCTCAGACCCGGGGAGGAGGAGAAGGTGGCAGTTTTTTCTCTCTCGAATCATTTAAACTTCATTGTCATGATTGTTTTTATTTAAAAAAAAAAAAAGAAAAAAAAGAAAAAAAAAAAGAAAAAAAAAAAAGGAAAAACAAAAAAAAACAAAACCAAAACAACCGAAAAACTTTTGTAATGTGGATTTGTTTTCCTTCGTCTGTACTTCAGTCTGCTGGGGTGTTTCTGTAGATGGTGGATACTTGCTTTCATTTTTTTAATGATAGAAGTCTTCTGTTTTAAGTTGTTTTTTATCACCAGCTCATTCTATCCTCTGTGGTTACTCAGTAATTTCATTTCAATATTTATTTTTGTGCTGCTTTTTTATTATAAAATAAATTATTGATATACCAAGCAATGTGGGTTCCTGTTTGTAAGACGAATAGCCCTGTGTATGTGTCCATTACTTCTCTTGACAGCCACAACGTAATTTATTGCTGTAAATTTAGCTGCAGTGACTGGTTTTTTTGTACCTTTCCAATAAAGCATTTTCTGGTTTCAGACTTGCCCTGGTCTATGGTCAGCATTTTGGAGCCTGAATTCATCTTCAGTGGAGTGTTTTCCTCGGGTTTTTTTGCTGCCTGTCCCCAGTGCAGCACGCGGCTGGCTGTGGCACTGCGGTGAGCAACGTGTTTTTTGGAGGCAGGCTGGGCTAAGGCGAGTGGGATGGCAGCTTGGGCTTTTGCAGTCATCTGACCCAGCCTCCTGGAGCTCATCTCAGCCTTGCTGTGGCGTTTTCTTGGGACACTTGGAAGGTGCTCCAGGGACAGCTGTTGTCCGAGCTGTTTGTCAGGTCCATCCCGTGCTCAGAGCGTGTGTCTGTTCCTAACCCAGGGGCTCTGCCTTTGTGCACATCAGTGCTTGTCTGTGTTAGCACAAGCAGGACTGACAGCTCAGCAGGCACCTGCCTGCAGTCGTGATGCTGAGCAAAGCCACTTGTGGCTTGGAGACACTGTGACTGATCTTCAAGTGCTGGAGAGACACTCTCCTCTCTGCCTTTGGGTTATGAAATATCCCTTCACGGTTTCCCTTGTGACTGCTTCTGAATAAACTGCTTTAACCCCTTACATCAATACTTCATCTTTTTGCTTTTCCCTGTTGGGGCTTTTAAAAAGGTGGTATCTTGTGCCAGTGAGCTTTCAGGGATTGTGTTGGCTTTAATTCCCTATTTCACGTGGTTGAGTTTCTTGAGGGAGCAGCTGAAGGGGGTAAAACACTTGGCCTATGTTGAGGGCAGTAGGTTGGAGAGAGATGGGTGTGTTGGCCAAAGGTAGAATTAAGAGGTAGGGCAAAGTGGAGAGGAGCAGGGCTGGAAGGCTTTGTGTGTCAGCAGGTAATGGATGGTCATTAGGTGGGGCCAGGCAGGCTTGGCTGAGCAGGCACCTGGTGAAGCCTGGGGCTGATGGCAGTCGGTGCTGAGCAAAAAAAAAGAATCATCAGCTGCTCTGGCTCCTGCCTAGAGTCACTGCAGCGAGGAGCTGGTGACAATGGAGGAGACAAGGAGGTGGGCCAGTTGTGACTTGGAGGGATGGAGGAGTGTTAGTTCAGGAGGCAAAGGGCATCAGGAATGGGCCAGTGGAGGTTCAGAAGTGAAAGGAAACTCGATGTTCACCATGCATAGGGGAGGAGTCTCTGTGAACAGGGTGGTAAAAGCACAAATCCTGCTCTCTGGTGCAGGTCTGGCAGTCTGGTGCCTGTCAGCAGCTGGGCCCAGGGACTTGTTGGTGAGTGCTAGCACCCAAAAAAGAAGTGTGTTTCTCTGACTGGGGGCCGTGCAGCAAGCAGCCGTGCGTGAGAGCTGCCTCAGCTGTGGTGCCAGCAGCTGCCTTCCTTCCCCTCTGCTTTTAGGGAGGTCAGCCTGAGCTCCTGCAGGTGTAGTGACAGGGCCTGCCCTGTGACGATCATCCATGACATGAGTGGGGTGTAAGCCTGCCTGATCCAAGCCCAAAAAACACCAGCAGCTTTGAGAGCTGCAGCTCTGCCTTGTCCTTGGGGAAACCCTGAGGACAAGCGACAACGGGAAAACAAACTGCCGACCACCGGAGCCTGCTGCTGGCAGTGAGAGACGCCTGCTCCTCCCGGGCTGCCTGCTGGCGTGGCTCCAGGCACAGCAGGCTCCCGTGTAGGTCACCCGTGTGCTCGCCGCCAGCTTTCCCCGTGTCCTTGTTGAGGAGGTGGAGGAGACACATTAGCAGAGGAGACCGCGTCCAGCCTACACCACCGCTGGCATTTCTACTCCCTGTGGATGCCTTCTGACAGCCTGAGGGTTTGAGGGCAGTGACAGTGCCCAGCCTGAGCCGTCAGCTCTTTCCTCTCTCCCCTCTCCAAGAAAAAGGACGAGCAGGAGGCCCAGCTCGCGCCGGCTGGAGCAGGGAGGGTGCCTGCTGTTGCGTCGCGGCAGCCAGCTGGTGTCCAGCCCAGCACGGCTCCTTCAGGCTGGTATCACACTGCTGACTTGCATGACTCACAGCTGACTTTTTTTTTTTCCCTTCTCCCCTCCTTGTTTGGCTTGCAAGAAAGATCTGTTTTACATATAATACAGTAATCAGGGCTTGACATAAATAGGCAAATGTTATTGTCTGCAGTGGGAATTGCACCTGCTGGCAGAGCAGTGGAGGCAGCCCATTATGCACTGGAGTCGATCATTTGTGCAATGAAGTACAACCACGGCTCTTGCTGTGTTCTTGTGCAAGTCTTTATCTCAGCGGCTGCGAGTGTGCCAGCAGATGTGCCATCATCACCTTTGCAGTCTGTCCTCGCCCCAGGAGCCAGAGCAGCCTCTGTTCCTGCAGCTGTGGCCGTGCTCTCCCAGAGGGGTGAAGACCAAGATGTTCAGCTGAGATGTCCCTGCTTCTGTGCTGGCTGCATTACAAAGCCAAGCAGCCTTGTCCCTGCACTTTCTAAGCAGAACAGTCTTGCTCTCAGGATGTGCAGGATCCTGGATGAATGCCTGGATGTGCAGAGCATCTGGCTCTTGTTTATGGACCTTACTGCAGGAAAAGTGGCAGCAGTCTCACCGGCCAAGCAGGTATGAACAGTGCTCCTTCAGACCAGAGGGACTTGCAGGACTGGCTGAACTATAGGTTACTCATGTGGAGTCTGGGCTATGGCATGGTAAGATTTCTGCAATAATACTAAACAGAGCTTGTCTTGTTGATGCTGGAGTCTGGGCTTAGCTAAACCAGATCCAGCACCTCTGAACTACTGCATCCACAGCTTAGGTGAGGGTTGGAAGAGGTGCTGTGCAAGGAGAGGAAGCAAGAGACACGCACGTTCTTTGTGGAGTGAAAAAGATGAGCACAAATCCTGTAGGAATGCCAAAATGTGCAGGATGCTGCGTGTGCAGGTATTTCTGCTGGGCCAGCATTGAGGGGCAGGGAGGACGTTAAGCTTAAGAGCATCAGCACTATAGCAGGAACAGGCAGATCGTGGGCTTTGCTTGCTGAGCTCAGTGAAAATGCTTGCTCTGTGCTAGAAATTGCTGTTTATTAGAAAAAAAAATAAATAATTTTGTGTTGTGATTTACATTTTGCAGCTTAAGAGCAGGGGAAAAAAAGATCCAAATTATACGAGTTGTGTTTAAAAGGGCTCCAAGCCTTATCCATCAGTTTGTTTGCCACGACTGCAAATCTGAGGCTGTAGATTTGCCTTCATCCTTCCACTAGCCAGCTACCATCCCAGACAACAGCCCAACCAGTGCCTAAGTTCATTCCCAGGGATCATCTCATTAACAGAAGAGTAGGAATTAGGCTAAAAATTGGGGAAGAAAGGAAAAGAAGTCTTAACAGAAGGATGTGAGCTGATATGAAGAGCATCCCTCCATACACAGTCTTCCCTTGTGTGTGGTCTTGCCCCACATGGCAACATCCCTCAGCACCTCTCTATCCTTGCCATGGTCACCCAGCTGGGCTCAGCTCCTGCTTGCCTTCCCACAGGTCAGGCAAAGCCCAGGGATAGGGAATAATGAAGGGTTAGGAGGAACAGACAGTTCTCAGTAAGTGAATTCCTACCACCACCAGTCACAGTCTGGTTCCCTAATAAAGATTCTGATAAGGGAGCTGGAATCCCTTTTAACTTCTAATCCGTTCAGAGATAAGCTGGTTTAGACATAAACAAGCACTTCTGTCACCGGCAGCTCTCAGAAATGCAGCTGGGGACCTCTGGTTAGTCCCACTGAGGTCCTGCACACTCCCGGGGGAGTTACTTGGACAGCTGCATCCACATCTGGAGGGAGAAGAGGATGACTTTCTCTATGGTAAAGGTCTTCTGCACATCTCTATAAGCTTTGCTGTGAGAAGGAGAGGGGGAAAGATGTAAAAATAAGGAATGACGTCTTTCAACCTTTACCGGGTTTTGAGGTGAGGCGAAGTCACCTTCCTGCGCTGGTTTTCTCCACGGAGCCCCTTGGAGATCATTTTTTACTCAAATTGGGAGAAACTAGAGCAGAACTGTGCTGAGAAAAGCATTTCTCTCAGGCCTCAGCACAGCTTGGAGGTAAGAGGAGGGAGAGGGCAGCCGGTCTCTCCTGCACCCTGGCTCCCCTCTCTGCCTGGCATCCCCCAGCATTGGCACAGGGCTGGCAGAGAGACAGCAGCAGCAGGGCAGCACAGCTCCATCCATGACAGCAGAAGCTGGCACTATTTGACTTAACCTTTTCTGGGTTATTGCATCTTCCCTTTGAGAGACTGGCTTTTTGGATACAGTTCCTGGCTTCTCAGTGTTCTGATTAGCCCAGGCTGTCTCAGCCTCAAGACACCTCCCCTTTGCATGGGTTAAAACCTCTTCAGAACCAGTGTCTTTTCTGATACCTCCTACAGCTCCTCATCTGACAGGATTAGCATTCTCTTTTCAATGTTTTTGCTCTTTCTGCTGCTCTGTCCATCTATCTTGGAGGCCACGTGCCCGTTCTCCCCTGGTGCTTTGCGCTCTGCCTCCTGCATTGCCTGCTGGGTGTACTGCTGGTACGTGGGTGAGAAGTTGTGGATGGCATCCTGCACGATGTCCTGGGGGCTGATGGTCTCCTTCAGCCCACTCGAGATGCTCTGCATTGGGGCAAGGTTTGCTGCAAAACAGGGAGAGCAGGAGGGTGATGGGACAGCAGACAATCAATGAGCCCAAGTGATCCAGGACACTTTTCCTTAGAAATTCAAGACTGGGGGCTCATTATGGGCCACATCAGCTTGTGGCTCCAAATTCCAAGGAGAAGGAAGCTCCATGTTCCAAACAGGATAGATCCTCTCCAACAGCATATGGGTAATACTACCATCCCCTAATCCTGCCCAGCCACACCAAGGTCTCCTTACCTGCCCCCCTTGTTTTAGCTTGTGGGTGTCATGAGGGAAGAGGGAGAAGAAATGCATGGAGCACAGGATAAAGAAATTCCTCTTGTGGTAATGGGATGCCAATAAGATAAGGGAGGTTTCCTCTTTCCTGAGTCACTGAAGAAAGGAAGAAGTGAGGAAGAGTTACCTGTTGAGTTTTCTTTTTTCTCCCTGTACACCTGGCAGGTGAATGCATAGCGCAGGGCAATGGAAGCAAAGAACATTTCAATACAGATGATAAAGTTCTGATAGCCAGCAGCCACTGTCCCAGCTCCAACCTCTTTCCCATCAATAATCTGAACTTCAGGGATCACTCCACATTTCTCCAGGACTGCTAGCAGTGTTCCTGTGCAGGGGAAGGGAGAGAGATCAGTTCTTCTGCAACCCTGATTCAGGGGGGTGATGGGAGAACTGCTGGGCATCCATGGTGGGACGCACCTTGCCAGAAGGAGAGGAAGATGACAGCCTTGATGGTGATGAACTTGAGGACTGGCTTAAATGGGCGCAGCAGGTCCATGGTGGCGAAGTAGAAGAGGAAGAGGGCATAAAGGGCCAGGCTGACAGAGAAGTTGTAGATGATGGTGATGTAGAGGTATCCACTGTGGACACTGCAGGCAGAGAGAGAGAGAGAGAGCTGCTGTCCTGGGCTGTGGGGAGCAAAGCAAGTACAGCTGGGGGCAAAGAGAGATCAAATGGGGAAGAGGAGGGTGCATAGCTTTGCTGTGGGGGAGAACACAGCCCAGGAAGGGGAGAAGGGCAGAGGTAGCAGCTTCTCTGTTGGTGGGACCTCTTTTTATTTATTATTTTATTTATTATGGCTCACAGGCTCTTTGCCCTTGATTGTTTGGGGGCAGTCTCTGTTCCCCAGCACTTCGGGCTCACAGTGCTCTCACTATCCATGCAGCAGCTTTGTGGGGAGACTGGCAGGACACACTGGTGATGGAGCAGGGATCCATCCTCTCCCATTCATCCCCCCAGCCCCACACAGCAGTCTCACTTGAAGTCTCCATCATGGTACTTCCCGAACGCCTGCAGGATGATGGTGATGATTGCCATGAGGGGTTTCACAATGCAGAACTGCAGTGTGGCCTGCACAGGGGAGAGAAACAGAGTACCACAGGCAGCAGGACATCTCACTCCCCACATGCCCCCCTCTGCTCCAGGGACACACACACAGAGGAGAGAGCAATGCTGTGGGGTGAAATATGAACCAGCACAAGGTCTGCAGATGTGAGGGAGTGGGGCTTCCAGAAGGCAGCTCCTGAGAGGCAGTGCAGCCAGTCCCAGGTGGGGGACCAGAGGGTTTGGGGACAGATGGATGACAGGATTCAGCCCACAGTGCAGTCCTGGAGAGTGAGACAGCATCCAGGCTAACCTGGGACTGGACAGAGATGGCAATCTGAGCTCTGCAGTGGGAGGAGACCCTGACTCAGCAGTGAGTCAGAGGCAAGGACATCGAGCAGCCTTGCTGCTGGCCAGGTGCCAGTGAGCTGGTGACCTGCCTCCCTCAGAGGAAAACTGCCTCCAAATCCAGCAATGTAAGAGAATAATGAAGCTAAACTCCCTTGGCAGGACAGTGGGGAAGGAACCTGCTACCCAGAGAGCTCTCATCTGAGGGAGTAGAGTTGATGCTCCCCATCAGGTACCCACCTGCTTGCAGAAGCGCAGGAACCCGATGGAGTAGGACATACCCTGAAGGCAGCAGGTTCCATAAAAGCAGTTGGACCTGGAAGAAGAAAGCAAGGGGATGCTGTTGGGGGTGCTGAGAGGAAAGTGGGTGGAGAAGGAACTCACAGGATGCTGGGACTCACGCAATGGGCTTCCCTCGGATCTCTGTCATAATGGTGCTCTCCCCTCCAAGGTACTCGAAGCACAGGCTCAGGAAGCTGTAAATCACAAAAGCTGCCAAAGCAAGGGCAGACATGATCAGCAGGACTGATGGAAGTCTGGAGGGGGTTGTTTCACCTCGCATTCCTTCCTACTCAGGTGTTTCCTCATCCAACCTGGTACTGCATCAAGATTTGGGATGCTGGTGGGTGGGAGCCCAGTGAGAGGAGCAGCAGGTCAAATCCATCCAACTTCCAAGTGGAGTCAGACACATCAGTGCACACACAGTCTGTCCAGGGATTATGCATGGAAGCACCTTAAAATTGCTAAGGGACAGCACAAATGGCTGGTGGCCAGCAAGGAGTGGGTCCTGAACACTTTTCTTGGACATCCCTACCACTTAATTTTCATATACTCCAAACCTGAATTAATGCAAAAGCCCACACAACTTAGTTCCCGAGGAAGAGAGGAACAAGGTAGAAAAACAACCTTAATCCTGACAAGTTTCCCTTGCACTTCAACACACCCCAACTCCCCTATTTCTTGGGTACACCTGCCTTGTGTTTTAGAGAAGCTGCACTTCTATCCCACAAGCAGCCAGAAAACCCAGCACCATGGTCCTGGGATCCCTCCAAGCCTGTGTCTGAAAGGCACCAGCTTGTGTTTATCTGTGGGGCATCCCTTCCCCGCTGCTGACAGAGAAGGAAGGAGAAAACTTCTGCATGAAGGAAGGGAGAGTGGGAAGTGAAAGTGATGGAGATTCATCACTTCACAATCCAAGATGCTCCAGAGACAGGTCAGCAGGATGAGAGCCCTGCTTTGCCCTCAGCCTCCCTGCTGAGCAGCTGCTGTGCTCACCTTCATAGCAGTCACGCACTGAGTCGAAGTAGACATAGTACTGGTGGCTGCCGAGGAGGAGGAGGCTGAGCCATGAGTCAAAGGCATAGACAGGCACGATGAAGAGGATGCGGATGATGTAGCGCTGCTCCTTGGGGATGGTGTAATTCCTCAGGTGTGTGTAGATCTGCAAAGTGCCCAGCATGCAGAGTTGTGGCTGCCACAGGTCAGGATAGGAAGTAGAGGTGTCCCCAAGTCCACAGGGGTGCTGAGGTAACCCTCCTCTCTGGAGTGAGAGCTCTGCCAGCTTTCCACCACAGACCCATCACAGTGAGCACACACAACAGGCTCCATCCCAGTCCCTGGGCCAATCCCTTGCATGAAAACGTGGAAATCAGGTTCCTTCCCTGGGCTGTGTGAGGAATGTGCCCTCCCTCCCCTGTGCAGCCCCATCCCAGTGCTTGGAGACAGCAGCTTGGATGCCTTCAGCACACGGACCTGCACAGCCCCCTAAAACATGCCCACTTGGAGTATGCCTCAAGGCAGCTGGTGCTGTGCACTCCAAACACCCCAAATGCCCCACTGGGTGTTGCCTCTGGGCAGTGCAAATGCCCTGCAGCCTCTCCTGGCTCTGGCAACCACCTGGGGAGAGTGTGGGCAAAGTCCATCCTTAAGAGCTGCCAGCACCAGGCTCCTGACAGCAGGGATATCACTTCTGGGCAGCAACAGGAGTAAATACTTATCTGGAGCTGGGTGATTTGCAATGGACTTGGGGGCAATCAATAGTTTTGTTCTCATGTCAACCCCTGTGCTGAGCCCCATCTGTGCTGCAGCCCATACCTGGTGGAAGGTGACAATGAGCGCTGACCACACGAAGATGCCAGAGATGACCTGCGCCGCTGTTGTGGTCAGGAAAAGCTGCTGGCCATCCTGGGAGTTGTTGTGGGCAGCCGTAAGCAGGGCAACAGCTGAGAATGGGGGGGCTGAGGCCAGCCTGGCTGCTGGCTCTGGCGTGCCAGGTGCCACGGGAGAGGGCACAGCACGTGTGGCATTACTCATCTGCAGAGAGGAACAGGGAAGGGGAGTGGTGCAGGAAGGCAAGAGAGAGGTAAGCTGGTGACAGGGAAGGTCCCAGCAGATTTCGCAGCCCACACAGCATGTACAAACCTCCTGTGAGATTTATCTCCTTCCCAGGTTTTTCCCAGGGTGTCCCTCACCTGAACCAGCCCTTTTGCCATGATTGGGTCTGCTTCTCTGAGCAAGAAAATGCAAATATCCTTCAAGAGCAGACCCTCTTTTCCCTGAGGAGGTCTATGCAGTTCCCATGTCTCCCAAAAAGCACACTTCTTCCCAGCTTTGCTCCTTGCTTTCTCATATTTGTGCCCCTCTGAGTTCCACTTGTGCCTCAGGACCCTTTTCCATCAGAAAACAGAGACTTAAGGGTTAAACCAATTCTTCACCCAGGATAATAAAGAGTCCCATACCAACAAGTCATCAGGACACTTGTGTCATCTTCCTTGGGAGCCCAAAAAACACCAGGTTCCCCCTGCCACCAAATTTGGCTCCTTTCATCATGCGTGGCCTGCTGGGGGCAAAGCCTGGGGCTGCCCAAGAACCCAGACATTTGGTGTCACCCACATTCTTCACTCAGCTATTTCAGGATTGTTGGGGTGTCAGTGTGCCAGTAGTGCCAACCCCAAGACCTGAAGGGCAGCCAGCAGCCCCTCCTGCACCCACATTAAGCACAAGGGAGCAATCTGCTGTGCCAGAGGCAGAGCTGCTGCCCTTTGGGATGCAGGAGTGCTATGGCATCTCCCTGCTCGGTGTGTGCTCCTGGAAGGTGGCTGCCCAAAGGCACTGAGCATTCCTGGTGCAGAGGGTGGCTGGGCATACGGACACCGCGTACCCTGCAGCTCCAGACAGCAAGGACCAACCTAATAATAAGCAATTATTTATAGGGCAGCTTCATATCTCAAGGCAAACAGATGCATAAACTGCCATGTTTGGGTTCTTCTTCTGCTAATCTGTGGAAAGCTGCTTTTTCGCAAGTATAACAATAGCAGTTTAAAAAACCAACAATCTGCAAGATGAACTCTAACAATATAGATGCTTCTCAGGGCATTGTTAATAAACAAATATTTTAGCTGCTGGGTAACTATTGCCTGTATGCATGAACCGGAGAGAAGCATAAAAATATCTGCCATGGATAAGAGTGGTAGGGAATGACCTCGGTCCAATTAAACACCAAAAACAAACCAAAGCAAGAGCTGACCCTGCGGCTCCCTGTTCTGCCCTCTCACCGAACCCGAACCTCACAGGAGAGGAAACTCAGCTGGTGTCAGATCAACAGCCCTAAAAATACCTTTCCCCGGCTCCGCCTGACAGGAGCTGTGTGTAAGCGGAGATGCCCGGGCGGCAGCTGGCGAGGCCCCAGGAGCTCACCCCGGAGTACCTGCGCTGCGAGCGGGGAAGCAGAGCTGGGCTGGCTGCAGGGACAGCGGGGCTGATAGTGTTACACAGGCAGCAGGGAGCCGCGTTCTTCCTCCCTGCCACCATCCTGTGCTCTGCCCCGGCCAGCAGGGAAAAGGATCCCGGGAAAGCCGGGGCCGGATCTGCTCTTTGGACAGACTTGGATGCTGCCTGACCTGCCCTGTAAACATTAACAGGAGGACGGAGATAGCTCGTGGCACAGGGAGGGAGATGCGAGTCCGGCTGTGCTCCGTTTCCCAATCACTCTTCACTCTTTCTGGGGCTGCACTGTTGCTGGCCGGGGCTAAATGGCTGAATTTGGCCATGCTTTGCCTCTTCCAGAGCA
>VRYO01002014.1:5024805-5047027 GCA_009812075.1 Sialia sialis | reverse complement strand
AAAGGTGAGCCCTCGCAGCACCCCCGCAGTGCCTCTGCGATCCCTGACCCACATCCTGGGGAGGGGAGCATCCAGGCTTAGCCCCACCGGAGCAGGAGACATTCCTTTTCTCCTGATTGCTTTCAGATAAAGCCAGGACACTCGGGTTATTGACCGGACCAGCCTCTCCGCACCACCATCAGGCCACTCAGGAGGAAGGACCTACAGCACACAGCTACA
Organism: Sialia sialis; assembly: GCA_009812075.1. Lineage (NCBI taxonomy): Eukaryota > Metazoa > Chordata > Aves > Passeriformes > Turdidae > Sialia > Sialia sialis. Next base: position 5,046,808 of record VRYO01002014.1, on the reverse strand, counting down.
AATCGCGGCAGGGCAGCATCGAGCCCTCCTTGAATCCCATCTGGAGGAGTGGATGACGCAGTCACAGGGCTCTTAGTAGAGGCCCTACCCTCCCCGCGGCTCCCACAGGTGCTCAGAACCAACGGCTGGGCAACCCTGATTTGTGGGGTTTCTCCCAGCTGCTGAGCACCCCCCTCAAGGCCCCACTCACCCTTTGGGGCTCCTCCGGGAAGGAATCTGGCTGCCGTGCATCTGCCCGTGCATCCCCCGTGCCCTCCTCCACCTGCACCGCTGGAGACTCCTCCTCCGGACACCGTCCCAGCCCTGCCCGCCTGCTGGCCGCGGGCCCTGCCACTGCCCCAGTTACCCTCGCTCAGCCCCGGCTCCCACCAGCGTCCCACTCTCCTGCCAGCCCCCCAGTGGCTCTCGCTGCTCCCCGGGTCCCAGCAGCACCCCACTCTCCCAGCCAGCCCCCCGGTCCTTGCTGTACCCCGGGCCCCGCCGGCGCCCCGCGTACCTTACCAGCACCGCCTCGCCGTGCCCGGCTCACCCTGCCAGCGCCCTCCCTGCGCCCCGGGCCCCGCGGGAGCTGGAGCAGCAGGTCGGGCTTTGTCTCCCGCAGAAAAGCTACCTAACTTACCTTTCCAGTCCGCCGCGCTCGGCACCCACGCCCGGAAAGCAAACACGGATGGAAAGCCGCGCTGCGGCCCGACGCCGCTGCCCCGCACCCGGCACACGTCCTGCGGCCGACGGCAAGAGCTCTGCCTGGGTGGCAGAGGCGGCTTTTCCAGCAAAGGGGAATTAATCCCTGCCTGGAGGAGAGCGATGACTAAAAGGCAGGCAGCTGGTGGCACCTTGTGCCTGTTGTTTGGACAGGCCTTCCCCTTGGTTTACTGTGCAGCAGAGAGGAGCAAAGTCGAAGGACCAATTGCTCGTACTCTAATTTATCGCACATGGAAAGGCAGCAAGGTAAGTCTGTCCTAGCTCCCGCATCAAATCAGAGAGGTTTCCACTTCCTTTCCTCACCCATGTCCTTTCCTCTGCTGCCCTGTGCAGACCTGGTGGCACATACACAACCAGGAAATGAAGGTGCTTCACTTGTGCCTGGCCTTTCGGTAGTAAGACTCAGCTCTCTGGGGCACAGCAGTGGTATGCCACTGTATCACCACAGTGGAGGATGCAATTTCCATCCAATTTGCTAATTCATGTGTGCTCTCCTCAAGCTGCTGGAACTATGGACACCAGTTCTCTTCTGATACCAGTTTTGTGTCAGGAGAGAATCCCTACTAGCAACCAAGACTGACAATAACTAATTCCACATGCCTCTCTCAGCCCTCCCAGACAAAAAAAAAAAAAAAAAAAAAAAAAAAAAAAAAAAAAAAAAAAAAAAAAAAAAAAAGGGAAGTGTAAAAGAGGAAAAATTTATAGTTCTGACAGATGCGAATCTTTGATTCTTGGAAGCACAGTTTGGAAAATTATTTTTAGATCAAGTTTCTTGTCAAGGGCAGCTGGAAGCCTTGCAGTGTTTGAATGTATTTTAAAAAAAGAGTTTAATTTCTCATAATTCCTTTAAATGCTGTAAATAACCCTTACTTCAGAGAAAGGAGTCCTTTCGAAATCCATTTTCTGCTTTTCTACTTCTAGGGGATTTTTTAGCAACAGAAATGGCCTGGCAGCTGGATCATCATGGGGCAGGCACAGGCTCTGCGCTGATTCTGCTGTATCAACTGGTCTTAGCACAATTCCTCCCTGCCCAGAATCCGAGACCTGGCCTCTGTCTGTGCTGTCAAGTTCATAAGTGACAAAAATGTGTTAAAGCTCACTTAAAAATTTACTACTTGTTGTTGCTTATTACAAGAGGTAAAAACAAATGTGCTTTCCAAGCAAAAGGCAAAAGTTTCGCTATTAATCTTAGCATCAGGTCATACAACTTAATCTGACACTTTCTGTAAACATACAAAACACCCTGTGTAACCCCTCAAACCCTCTGTCCCCATGCCTCCTAAGAGAGATGTTCACTGCAGGTGAGCAGCCTATGGATGTTGTGTTTCTCCAATGAGTTGGTAGCATGTAATACATTGGCAGAGATTATTTTCTTACCATTGTTTTGTGTTCCTGTCTTCCACCCTGACATCAGCTTTCATGAAATTTGCACAGCATCATTATCTGCCTCTGTTTAAAATCAGAGTGAAAGTAGAAAACGAATTCAGACTACATCCAGAAAGGAATGGACGTAAGGACAAAAGCAGCCATCTAGGACTCATTTCCTTAAAAAAGGCAAGAAAATCTTTCCCATTATACCACTGTTAATTTTTTTACCAAGGCTTGTATTTTAATTGAAGTGATTCTCACAGGGCAAAAAAGAAAACAGGTAAAATTTGATTTGATAATGTTTCTTTTATTCCCTCTGCACTGGGTGTTCCCCCTTTGCGGTACAACGCAGCTACAGAGCTTGGCATCTGCTGCTCCTCAGGACACATGTGCAGAGCCAAATAAATGACCCATCCAACAAGATAAAAGCAGCACTTCTCTCTTACATTGAGACAATTGCTCTTGTCTCACCACTGTCTATATGGACTTGCAAACCTGTCCCAGTAACAAAACCCACAAATGTTCTACACAGTAGAGAAAAATTCATGGAATTCCTCAGGACGTCCAAAACCACCACAAAGACATTCCAATTCTCCATTCAATTTTCATTTCTAGTCCTTTTAAATAGGTGGTGATGAGTCATGGACTCAAGATCATTTCCTTGAATCCAGATGGCACAACTTCACCACACTTGGCAGCTTCGGATCACTTCTCGGAGAGCCTGTATTCCTTCCATGGTTTTGTCCTTTAAAGCCATGGCGAGGAGAACAGGTTTGTTCCCAGCTTCTTGCGACACAAATGCCACCAGGTTTTTGGCACAAACATGAACGAGGGGCTGAAAAGCAAAGGGATACAGATGTATATTCCCACAGATGGGTGAGCCCTCCCTCAGGAGTTAGGAGAGGAAGAGTCCTGGAGTGACGCGGAGAACCTGTTGATCCTGGACTCAGACTGAGCTTGATGTTTGCTGAGCCGCTCCAACATGGTCAGCAAAGGCAAGCCATGGGACAGGCAACTTTAGAAAGCGCTTTCTCAACCAACTTAAAAGAGAAGAGTTTGGTCCCATGAGTGTGCCAGCCACCCACATCACCCTGAAACAATTTTACTGGAGCTGCACTTGAATGGAGTTCAGCACTGTCTGGAAATCTTGGAAACTCAGTACAGAGAAGCTTTCCTTCCATAATCCTCCCACCTGAACTATGGCAACAGTGTTAAATTAGATGAAATGCTGTGGAGCCAAATGCCTCTATTTCCTTCACAGCCAGGTTTCTAAAGAAGACTGCAATACAGTTTTTTGTTTAAAAACCTGTTCTGAAGAGGGCATGTTCCACTGACAAGCTCTGGAAAAAAGCTGTTATTTTTGTAATTCCTAGAGACCCCCAAATGGTGTTATATACACAATTTTTGCATGCTTGGTGTTACAGACATGTTGCTTTTTATTTTAATAGAATAATGAAAACCAGAAATAAGTAGTGAGGCTGAAGGAGGCAAAAAAAAAGGGGATATAACCTTTTCCATGAGGTTTCTTTAACAAGAATAGATCAGAACAGCATTGACTATTTCACTTGGAAGGCACTTACAACCACATCTGGTCCAACTGCCTGACCAGGTTAAAACATTATTCAGGGGATTGTCCAAATGGCTCTTAAACACTGACAGGCTCAGAGCATCAACCACCTCAAGCCTGTTCCAGTGTCTGACCACCCTCTTGGTGGAGGTTTTCTAACGTCCAGTCTCAACCTCACCCAGGACAGCTTCAAACCACCCAGCTTGTCTTGGTTTATTTACACCCATAGTCATGTATCTGTCAGAAGGATGAGTTTGCTTGATTTTAGCTGCTGTTTGGAAATGTGCAACATCCCAAACAAGGATGTTAACAGTGACAAGCAGGAAAGCAGGAAACCAGTGAAAGTCTTTTCTTGAGGTTTAGATCATCTAAGTTAAAATTATTTAAAAATAGAATGGAATAAAGTAAACATAGCACTTCTCATTTCCAAATAAAACACAAAATAAGCTTGGGGGTGGAGGTGGTTAGCATTAGCAGATATCAAAGCAGAGGAAGCAAAACATCTCCCATCCAAAAGTGGAAGGCTATTGCTCAAGAGAAAGAACTCCACAAGGGGAAGTCATGGATAGAATCAGGAACTTGTCTGATACAGCTTTTCTAGTTAAAGCTAGCAAGTAATATGTGATAGCTTCAACCCTAATGGAAAGCCTCATAATCTTGTAGCTCTGTAACTTTCTGTTTTAATGTTTGACCAGTTGATGCCTTGTGAAACACATTTGCTTCTGCTTTCTCTCTAGCTTTGTGAAATGGTCGATTAAAAACCTCATTTTGTTGAAGCAAAACAAATTAAACTTTATCAAAGGAAGGTGCTGGCAGGCACACTTGGGAGTGGGCAACTAAAGTCCATTATGGGGCTGGCATAGACGGGGGAGGATGGGGGTGGGAAAACTGACCTGAAAAGGAAAACAAACTCACTGGAACAGAAACCCAAAAAGGTTATCAATGCAATGGCTGCATATTTAATCTCGCAACCTTTAAATCAACAGAGCTTTATCACACTTTCCATAAACACGCAGAAGCAATCCATATCCTGTGGGACACAAAACACCAGATCGCCAAACCACTCGCGGTTAGTTAAACTTTTAAGTCCAAGAGCAGACGAGCGCACATACTTTTCTGATGAGCCCCTCTTTCCTCATTTTAAAATTAATCTTATCACTATTCAAACACTGCTTAACTGCTGTGATTCATCAACTCCCTGGCAACTTGCACAGCCCCACCTACTACATTTCCCCTTTATCCTTGCTGCCTCTGCGCTTCGCATCCGCCCTCACCTCATCCTTGCCCAGCAGCACCTTCGTGGTGAGCGAGGGCCTGCCCACGTTGTCGCCGATGGTGTTGGGGTCCACGTAGACGATGGTGCCCATCTTGCCGTACTGTGTGACCACCACGAGGACCGAGTTGGAGAAGGCTGTGCACACCACCTCCGTGGGCACCCCGTGCACCACCTCCTCCCGCTGCTTGGACGTCACGATGGGACCCGCTTCCATCGCTTCCGAAAAAGAACAGAACGACAACACTATAAGAACATTGGATTTAAAACATGCGCTACGGGCTACAAAAAGACCGAATCCCTCCCATTATCGGAAATACCCACGGTTAAGTTCATTTCAGTGCAAACCCCGCACCCCTGACTGTGAAGGACTCTTCGCAGCCCCGCAGCGATGGCATCACTGCCCGCGCATGGCCCCGCTGCCTCTGACGGGGCCCCGCTGACGAAGGTAGCTGGTACCGAGGGGAAACCTCGAGCCCTGCATCCCACCCCGTCTCACCAGGCTTTTCCTGAGAAAGACATGAAGACAGGGACACAGCCATCCCCCACCCCGCCGGGCCGCGGCCCTCACGGCCCCTACCCTTGCCAGCTCCGCCGCTCTCCGCCCAGGCCCGCCCCGCAGTGGCGGAAGCGGCTCCTTTCTTTTCCCTTCCTTTCCCTCCTCCCTCCCGCAGCCGGCGGGGGGCGATGGCGCGGGACGGCCGCTGCCCTCACGGCCTGTCCCCTCCCCTTCCCTCAGCGCCGCCGCCATTACCCGCTGCGCTCGCGCGCGGCACGGCGCCATCTCCATCCCCTCCCCGCTCTCCCCTCACGGGCCCCGGGCGGAGCTACCGCACCCGGTCCCTTCCCCGGGGATAGACCCCTTCTCCTGGGGATGAACCCCTTCTTCTGGATGAAACCCTTCTCCGGGAATGAACCCTTCTCCGGGGACGAACGCTTCCCCGGGGATGAACCCCTCCTCCAGGCACAAACACCTTCCCCCGGTCCGGTCCCCCGCCCGGTTTCTCTCCGTTTGCCGGGAGGTGGGGAGGAGTCACAGGGCCGGACCCTGCTGCGCCATGAGGGGATGACCTGTGAGGGGACAGGCGACCCTGGTGGCCCTAGGACGGCTGTGGGTATTGTGTTTCTTTTTCCTTCCATTTCCCCTTGGGATGCGATCGCTCCCCCTACTGCGTGATGTTAGGCCACACTGTAAGATCTGGAGCGTGCTTTCCCATGTAAATAAAAGTGACTTAAAAGGGAGCTTGTGTTAAGGAGACAACGTTTTCATAGGCAACAGAGATCGGACAAGGTGAATGCTTTTAAACTCAAAGGGAAGAAATTTAGGCTGTTAGGAAGAACTTCCCTGTGAAGGTGCTGAGGCCCTGGCACAGGTTGCCCAAGGAAGCTGTGGCTGTCCCATCCCTGGAAGTGCCCAAGGCCAGGACTTGGAGCAACCTGGGATAGTGGAAGGTGTCCCTGCACATGACAGGGTAAAATTACGTGATCTTTAAGGTCCTTTCCAGCTCAAACCATTCTGTGATTCTATGACAACAAGGCTGGTTTTGGTCATGGAAGTGGCCTTACCATTAGCCGAGCATGTCTGATGGAACTTTACTGGGGGATAAAATAAAGATATCTGTGTGAGGAGAGTGAAAGCAAACCTGTGTTCCAGGTGTGGACATTAGTTTCTGTTAATGATACCAAATTGATACATTGCTAATTTTTTTCCTTCGAAATACTGGTACTCATGAATAAAAAAATTGTGTTCTAATTTATAAAAATCCCTGAAAATTGGCATTTCCCAGAAGTTACCTCACAGACTCCTGCAATTACTGCACCTAAAATACAGTTGAAACCTGCAATCCCATGTTTTAGCTCTCCTTTACAGCATCCTCACCACATCCCAAATGTCCTGGGTACAGCAATACTACCTGACGTGTGGGTTATCTGTTCATGTAACATCTCTGAAGGACCTCATGAATACTTCATTTGTTTTGCATTAAAAATTTTACCAAAACTTGATTACAGGAGGAGCACATAGACTTTGTGCTGAGAATCCTTTAAGGCACCGTTAGAGAGCAGCAGAGGTCCATGGAAAAGCTTTTAATTTTGCAGGTTATTTTTGTGGTTAATTCAAACAGAGAGACTCAATAACTTTTTGGTACTCTTTGCAGTCTGTTTTCCAGCACTGAATAAACAGCATTCCTCTTTCTTCCTTACCCCATTCACTCGAGGCTTTGCCTGTTTGATAGAGATAATAGCAGCTATTGTCAGTAAAACCTCCTGACTCTTGAAGAAGTTTATTCTTGCTCTGCCTTCTCCAGAGAGTAACTTTATTTCAGGACACAAAGAACTGGATTCTTCCTGCCATCCTTGCCAGACGTAATTTTATTTTTTGCTTGAGATGAGAACAAAGGGAGTCCACTGTAATTCAGATTTACGTGGAAACACCATTCTTTGCTGTTTTGCATTAGTTTGGGACAAAAAATTGTTGTCCTTCACAGTTTCAGTCAATTGGATGTCTCACAGTGGCATGTAGCTGAGGTGGGATATAGTAAGCTGAAGTAAGTAGCCCTGAATCCTCACCACTGAAAGTGAATACATTAAAGAAATGAAGTAAGAAGACTCTTATTGTCTGTGTGACTGAGAGAGGGGATGGGGATTTGAGAATACACACCAGGACAGGTAATAGGACCTTTCCTGAGGGGGTCTGTCTGCCTGTCATCTGCTTCCCAGTATTTCTGGCCGAGAAGTGTTTGTATCCATATTCACACTCCTGGTTTCTATAACACTTTTTCTCCATAGATCCCTGATCACATTGCAAACATTATTACCTTTAGCTTCATAAACTGTCTCTCATCATAACAGATTGTTAATATAACCCATTTTATGGTTCGAGGGAAATAAAGAATCGAGACCAACAGTATTTTCAGAACCATCAAATCCTCAGCTGGAGATTTCACAGGATTTCAAGATCCCTTCTTCCATTCCCATGCACTCGCTGCCAAAGAAACATAAGTCATGCATGTCACTATTTCAGTTGTAAGAGAAAATCAATGACAGTGCAGCCCCATACTTTGACAAGCAAAACTACTCCTAATAGTGCAGCTTAACACCTTTATTATTATTTATATGAGCAGTTTTGTTCTGCTTTTCTTTTTAAGCTGCTTAAGTGCCTCTGTGTATGTAGACTGGAAGGGGGCTGCTTTTATATTAGTTTTTGCATTTATCTGAACTGATTTTATAAGAACAAATATGTAAGAGCCACAGAGCATCAGAAATATTTCCCACTACTCAAACATAGACACACAATGTTTCAGGACTCTCCTGAATAATCCCTGCTCTGGGAGTACCTCACTATCAAAGTGCTGGGTTGGTTTATTAGTTTACAGGTTATTACTTCTCTAGTTTAGATTTCTTTCTTGTATCTTTTATGATGCAGAATATAGACTGTGAGCTGGAACCTCCAGTGCAGCTGGACTCTGGGCTGTGCAGCCAAGGAGAGAGGAAAGGAATTAGTTTGCTCCCTGGTGCAGGAGCTGCTTGGAATTATTCTGACCCTTGTTATAAATCAGGTACATGAAGTGGAGCTGCTTGTGAGTACGTTCCTCGGGCCAGACAGTATCAGAACGCTCCTCTTCCCCTTATTACTGTCACAGCAAGGTCGGGGATGTGGGTGGTGCAGGGTTGTGTGAGGGCTCTATTTATGGGGCCATTGTAAAAGGAGTAGAAGGAACGTCAGAAATTCACCTCCTGGATTTCTCCTTTCAAGCCATCCTCACTGCATTTAATTAGTCGGGAAGAGGCTGTGTTCAGAAAATAATAGAGAATCGAGGCCCTAGGGGAGGCAGGGAGAGGAGCACACTTGGGGCTGTTTAGCCCCAGCAGCCAGGTCTCCCTGGCAGGTTTTCTGCAGTCAGCAGAGAGAGGCTTTGGCTTTTGGTGCAGAGTGGAAACACAGCTTTGAACCCGACTGTCGGCAGTCAGGAGTCACTCCTGCTATGCCTGAAGTTGGTTGGTTTATCTCTGGGTTTCTAGAGCTCCTCCTGGTGTAGGTGTGAGCCTGCCAAACATGACCATAGTCCATCTGCTTCTGCACATGAGCAGAAATGGGACATCAGGTGTGCAGTGGAGCCTGAGGCTCGAGTGGGAGCCACTGAGGAGTTCAGATGTGTCCAGGATTAGGTGATACCAGAACAGCATCCCAGAGTTAAAGCTCTCAGGCTCTCAGTTTATGTCCTCGTATTTTGAAGGAGGATGAGGGGATTCTGGCTCTTTTGTGCGTTGGCCCCTTTTCTGTGCTCCCTAGGATAAAAAGATTATCAGTTCTTATTCTGAGAGACAATTCTAAGAGGTTTGCTTTGTTCTGAAGTTTTCCTCATGGCTCTTATTGTATGGAACATCTCTTAATTCATTGATTGTGTGAGAGGAAGGCTCAGCCAATCCATCAGGCATTGCAGAACCATTCCAACCTGTTTTGTTCTTGATGAAACATTTTTTTTTCCCAGTGTAGAATTCAGCCAGCAAAAAACATAGTCTTTGAAGAAGAAACAAACATAACACTTAAACCTAAATGTTCCCTTTCTGAGTGAGCTGCACTTGGCTGCACATCTGAAATCGAAGTGCTGGATGTGCTTACATGCCTGAGACTGTCAGGTCATGCTATTGTTTTCGTTTCTTGCACTTGCAGCTTAGTAAGAAAGCAATATGGGAATGTTCATTAATGTGTCAATAGTAACAGCCCACATATGAGCACTAGCAGATTTTCCTGAGAAAGCTCAATGCACAGGGTTGGATTTAAAAACATGGCAGTAAGCCAGCATGCCCTGGCTGGGCCTGGAAACATCTAGGTAGCAATTTGACTGGTGCTCTGTGGAAGTTTTTTTTAGTCAGATTTAGTGACCTATAAATAGAGGAGTACTCCAGCCCTTGTAGGACTTTTTATGCTGTGTCATTGGTGTTTTCTGAGCTGCTCTGCAGGCTGGGGGAGGAGGATTAAAGATCCATGGGGCTAGGAGGAGAAAGGAGCAACCTTGGTGGTGGGGGACAATTTTGGGAAGGGGCTTATGCAGAGATTGCACAGCCTGGCAAGTGAAGTAAGTCACACCTGCAGAAGGAGTTTGCTGAAAACAGTTTCTGGGGTGCTTGATCTCTACAGCCCTATTTTTCATATATGCAGTACCCTTAAAACCAGCACATCTTAAATTTCTTTGCAAAAATTTCTCCAGAAATTATTTCAACAACCACTGAAGTGAAAATGACAGTCTGAAAATGTGTGAGATACACCTCCACAAACACTCCAGACTACATAAGAGAGCTGAAAGAGCTCCAGCTACCTAAAAGAGTCAGGATTACATCATGCAGTCAACCTGGTGCTGTCTGGTGATAATTTTATCCTTGATATTTATCATGAGATAACAGCTGGCTCTTCTGGGCACTGTGGGCAGGGGGTATGGAACAGACAGAGTCATCATGAGGCAAGATTGAGTTTGAGTACTGTTTACATAATTTTCATTTGTCAAATAACAGTCATTCATAGATCACAACCATGACAGCACCTGTGGATGCTATCATCCATCAGCAGAGCTACTCTGTGAGCAGCAGAAGCTTTGTATTGCTGCAATGGCCAAAGGAGTTATTTCCATGGGTCAGTGAAGACAGCAGTAATTGACTTAAAGCTAACTATAGTTTCTGTAGGAGATTTTGAGGTGCTTGTGGTGGTCTGTCAGATGGAAGACAACATGCAAATGGAGTGGATTGTAAAAATTGCTGTGGCAGAGCTTCTAAGAGTAAAACTCATACCCCTCTGTTCCTGAGAAGTATGAAGGCACAGAAAATAACTCCATGTTTCTTGCAGAAGTAACAAGAATGTCAGAGTATTAGTATGATGCTAATAGTACAGTCAGTCCTATAAATCACTTAATTGTGACAGCAAATTAAATAGTGGTGTTGTCTAGAATTCACTCACAGTTAAAATGATCTATCTTGATGAGACAAATGCTTTCTGTGTTGCCAGTAATAAATTAGCTCCTCTTTCAAGTGAGAAAACAATTAAAAACTTAGTGGAAAAGGGCATACTTTCTCTGTGGCCACTGATCCCTCAAACTCTGGAAATAATAAAGTGGTTCTAATAGTTGTTCATTGTTACACACTTGAAAGAGGAAAAATCCATTGCCTCATTATGTTCAAGACAGTTATGAAATTACATTTGGAATATTTGAAAATGTAAGAGGCATCTAATCAAATGGTTTCAACTTTGACAATGTGTCATCATTTGCAGTTCATAATGCTGCTGTTAACTTTTGGATATATCAGTCAGTGCACACAGTGGAAAATGAGAATAAATATTTACCTTGCATTTATATACTGCATAAATAGCAACAAAGTACACAGTAGACAAGTCATGATTCCATTTTGAGGGTTGTGTAACAAAAGTTCCAGAATTGTAGGAGGTATTAATTTTGCAACACTCAAATATGTGGAAGCATTCAGGCAGTTCTCAACAAAATGGAGAACCATGTCTTGCAATGAAACAGTACCAAAATGATTTCTGGGTATTATTAATTATTTCTGAATATTAGGTGAACATTTGCCTCGTGTGATTTTTAAGGTCTTTATAGGTGTCAAAGATATTGAAGATGGTGGGAATGCCTGGTGTCTGAATGTCTTTTTCATGATACATTAAATTTGTTTGCCATCTAGTCAAAATGATCATCCTCTCTGCTGCTTAAGTTCAGCGCACAGAACTGAAGTTTTGCAGTAAGCCACAGTGAAGAATCTAAGTCAGACTTGCATAAGGACATTCCATGGTGAGGCAGAGAATGCAGGCAGGTGTTCTTTAGTGGGCTGTAGAGACTCTCAGATTTCTGTCTTCATCTGCCTATACTAAGCAGACTCACTGAAGAGGTGTGAGATTTTAGGAAACTGGGAACTCTGTTGAAGGACTTACCTATGACAGAAGGTTGGAAACACATTTATGAAGAATACTGTGATTTGAAAGATTTTGTGAGGCATGTGCAGGTACTTCAGGAATTTGTTTTTAGAAGAGTTTCTAATCCTGGTTATCTCCATTTCAGAAAACTTACAGACTTTACTACATCTCCTAATGTATCTAGAGAATAATCAAATAAATATTTCCTCTTGGAAGCAGATTTATTATTCAAAGCCCTGCAAAATATTGAGACGGTTAAAGTTGAAGTTCAAAATTAATTTTAACTGACCACATAAATTCTTTTATGAATCAACATAAAAATAAAGAAGTACTGAAATTGTTTGTTAGTACCATTCTAAGTAATGAACTGAAGTTTGTGATGATTAAATTGGGCTTTTGATGGACTGTACAAATGTACTCTTAGAAGAAAATGCAATTATATACTGGAGAAAATGGCATTAAAATGGAGTATTGTCCCTTATTTCATAGGTGCTTATCTCCTGTTTCTGCAAAAGAAACATCATAATTAAGAAAGGCAGATATGCTATCAAACTTTTAAGTTTCATCCTGGAAATGAGTTTGGAATATTCCATGAGGAAATCAATGTAATTTTCCTACTGTCTTCTGTCTCAGTAAGAAATGCTCTGCCTAAATCCTTCTTTGCTCTGCATTTGCAATTCATCTTCTGGATCTTCGGGTGACTCTAGGCTGAGCTCATGTTTTTGTTCCTAACTTCATGTGAGTTTCCTTTTCTAACCCTTTCAAGAGCATTTTGGAACTAGTTTGCCCTGAAACCCTGAGATCTGAGAACACTGGAGGATTAGGTTTAAACTTGTTAAACTGAATTAACACTCCTGCCACATGATTCTGGCCTGTGCCAGTCCTTCTAATCTTGTTCAGAGTTTAGGATAATTTGTTTAGTAGGCCTGATCAGCTGGAGGTTAATTCAATTGGACTTTGGTTATTTATTCATGCCCGGATTTGCTAAGTGTCACAGCAGATACATGAGGTCTCTGTTACAGTTATGAGATGGCTTCATTAGTGTGACGGAGAGTCCATCTGGGTGACTTCCTTTCCTCAGTGCAATAACTGGCTGTCAGGGCTCTCTCCAGTGGAAAAAACTCCTTATGCAACATCTCCCTTTCCTTTGTGTCACAAGTGTATTGATTACAACTTAAAAGGCTCCTCTCTCTTCTGATTGCTGGATTGCCAATTAACTTTCTCAGAGATGTCAGTGGTATTCCAGCTCTACATTTTCAACTGATACCAGAATTCAAAGAAAAGCCCCTAAGTGTTTTAAAAGCCATTTACTATCAATTATGTGTTTTTGTGAAGGATTTTGGTCCTTCTGATTTCAAGGTCCACTTTCCTCCTGACAGAGGTGCTGCCAGTGCTGGGTTGGAAGGTGGTCAGTCTTTTGTGCTCTCCAGAACCAACTACCCAGAAATGAAAGACAAAAAGGAAGAAGAAAATTCCGTCCTACTGAAACCTCTGGAGGAATTTAGGTTGGCAGAATGTTGTTATTCGAACTGGAATGTGGCCAGGACACCAGGATTAATGTTAGCACAAAATGCCATTTGATTGCAAGTGTTCGGATAACCTTGGATGAAAGTCTTAACTGAAAAGAGGCTCTTCTAACAGAAAGGGGCTCCCTGATGTTGACTGTGACTTTGGTTCTGGGTTGACTCAGAGAATTTTTGCTCTTTGCTTCAGCAGTTTTTGTATGGGACAGCTCTTGAATGGCAACAGATCTCCCCTACACATCCTGCAGCACAGTAGATTATTTCCCAGAGAGAATTCCATGCCATAGACTGATGTTTCTTTTTTGTGATGTTTCCTGGTACATCATGCAAACAGGACAAATAGGAGCTTGACAGGAGACTTGCTGGGGGAAGGTCCTAAAGATTAGAAGTTAGGACAAATGTTCAGTGTTGAGAAGGCACTGTGACAAACTGAGCTTCTACAGACATATAAATGTGGAGTAGCTATTTGTGTCATGGAGTTGCTCCTGAGCAAATGAGACCATCATTTTCCCCATTCTAATTTTATTGCCCTCTGTGGTTGTTTCATACTGTCAGTCCTCTAATACATGTCATGGCTTAGGCTGGCAAAAGCAGGTAGTTTCCAGCTAAAGCTTTGGTGATTAAGAGCAGCGTTAATCAAAATTTCTCCCCTTTCTCTCTTTTTTTCAATGAAATTGTAAATCTCTCTGCTGAGAAACAACCATTAGGTTCCAGGGATTGAGCAGTGTTCCCACATGCTTGGCCATCTTCAGAAAACCCTGTCACAGTTACAAACCATGAAATATGGTTTCCAACAGAACAATGTTCCCCAAACCAGCTGCGACCAGCATTACAACTCAGCATTCTGTGCAGAAGTTTATTTGCTGTTGACTTGGAAGCCACGTTAGAGCTCTGGAGAGGAGTTTCTGCTTTTCTACACAACATTACATCATGGATTCCTCAGCATCAGCTCCCACAGAGAAGCTGGAGACAGCAGGACTGTGGTGTCTATAGCCATCCTTGTCCCCAAACCTCCTGTGGGAGGGGATGCCCCTGCACTGGTCCTGGATCCCTGCACATTGGAAAGGAAGGCATCCAGGGAGGATGTTGAGGCAACTTGCCATAAATTATGAAGGGGGCTGTATCTGCAAAAGCCAGTGTGTGTTCCCAAGGGACTGTATTCCTGTCTGGAGGAGAAAGAGAAGTGTGAACTCCATCTCTGGGTGCTCTCCTGACACTACGGCTCCTTCTGTACAGTAAGGCAGGAGCTCCATGCAAGGGGAGCAATCCTTACCGGGCTGTGTGGATAAGCTGGATGTGAGCATGAGACTTGCTTTGCTGTTTGTTTCTTAGGGAAAGGCACATTACTGCTGTTATGTGGTATGAATGTGACCTGAACTTTTTTAAGTGGAGCTATTTTCTATTCTACCCAAGCTCCACTGATGTTTCCCCTTGTTTCCCATGAAAAGACACTGATTTTCCCTTTTCCTCCAGCTCAGTCTTCCCATTCTTTCCTGCAGCACTGAGGACTTGTATATGAGCCAAGATATGATTCCTCTAAGAATATACTTAATTTAATATTCCTTTTCTCAGACTACATTATTTTTCATTTATAAGTTAACCAGCACCTGAGATGCTCGGTGATTTCCCTAACTTTATTTTGACTAGTTAAACTTTTAAATTAAACATTTTTATTTCCCTCTCCTTGAGTTTGAGGGTTATTGTATAATTCTGCATTTTAAAAGCCCAGAAAATAGGGAAATAATCACAGATACATTTTGCTGAGGAGAGACAGATGACATAAATATTGAACATACTATCCCACAGATATCCCTGCATCTGATAAAATAGGCCAAACTCATTCTTTACGTGGCTCCACCAGGGATGAACAAGCCTCAGGGGCTGTAAGGAAGATCACGTGCTGACTTTTGGTTTCATTGAGTCCCTGGAACATCGAATATGTGCTTGATATGCAAGAGTAGGCTGAAATCTGCAATCAGCTCTACGAGTGCAATTGAATCTGAGTCAGGAGAAGTGACACCTGCATGATGAAGAAGGGCATTCATTCTGTCTGTTCAGGTCTGTACCAGCCTGCTGGTGTGGACAGAGTTCAGTGAGTACTTGGGCAGAGGGATCACACGATCATGCTCCAGTTATCATCTCCTGTATATATTTTTACGATGTGCTGGACATTTCAAGTGCATGAGCACACCCCCTCTTGTCTACACATCTGCTCTGTGCATGCACAGCAGCCAACAGCAGCACATTGGACTCACCAATATGAATGAGGCAAAATGTGTTGTGTGATCTTCATGTGGGGCTGCCTTTCCTTCTGGAAAATCACTCCTGTCTTGGGGACATCAGTGTCAGTCCAACAAGTCCCTATTATTGCAGGCAAAGGTGATACAGCTGTGCAGGGTCTGGGGTGCTGTGCATCTCACACTCCTGCTCCCCATGCCCAACATTAATAACAAGACTTCGTACAAAAGACTAAAAGTCTCAAAGAGCACATGAAGAGAAAAGGGGAGACCAATGCACGTTGCCACTGCCTCAGAAGGAAGCATAAGAGGAGAAAATTCCTAGGTGACCTCTTCATGTTATCACCAGGAATGATCCTTTTGGGAGTGGTGCAATGAAGAGCTTTTGAGAAAATGTTGTTAAAGAAATTTTTTGTTGGAAATGTTATTTCGACACATCAGGCCATATTGTTTTGATCACTCCCTTTTCAAAAGTAACTTTTAGGTTACAGTGTTCTGCTTTGATGATTTTTCAAACAAAGTTGCAGTCATTTCACTTCATGTTGATTTTTCTATCCACATTTTATCTTACATGGGAAAAGTGAGCAAAAGAAAACATTTGATTGACCCAAAATACCTGCAGGACATGCTGTTTTTGTGAAAACCTTTAAAATATTTTTCTCCTATTAGAGTGAAAAATCTTAGGATGTCCCACATTTTGGAGAAAGGACAACACACTGCAATGAGGGCATGTGGTACCTAGACCAAGGTGCTAAACCAGGACTGGTACTGAATCACTCTCTGGTGCATCTGAATGCAGATGGATGGGTTTTGCATTTATCTACACAGTGATCCCATGTTTCAGTCGTGCCACCATGTGAGCACTGTCCCTGGTGAAAGCTGGGCTGAGCACTTGGCAGGAAGGCTTTTGGGAACATGTGCTGCAGTTTTACACCCTCTGAAACACAACCCAGGGCTCCCTGGGGGAATCACCAGTGGGATTAGCCCTCAAGGAGGGTACTGGAGTGTCTTTGATGGGCGACTTGAATGAAGAAGGCAGCACATCTTGCTGGGGAGAACAAACAGCCTTGGCAGGTGGACTTTGTGCAAGACAAGTGCATGGCTCCTCCTTTAGAGGAAAATGTGATGTTGTGACAGGTAGAAGGGTTACACCCACTCCAGCCCATTTGGACTTCCAGTCAAGGCTGGAGTTCCATGTTCCTTCCCTATATAAAGTAGGGAACACCCTGTGTTTCTCCATACTTTGAGGAATTCTTACCCAAGTCTCCTGTGTATACATACATGGATAAAATCGTTACTGAAAGCAAGAGAACAGAACTACTATGAAAGTAAGCAAAATTCTCCAGAGAGAGGGGTGCAAAATATGTATCCAATAAAACTTTTCTGATGATATCCATAAATATAGAACTGAAGTGCTGGCCCTGCTGTCCTCTCCAGTACCATTCCACCAGAAACGTGTAGCTCACATCCTGAGTCATCCCCAAGGAGAGCAATAGATGTTATACACTGGAAATAGTTTAATTTCTAACTGGCTCGAGCACAGTTCATCCCTCTTTCATCAGGCGAGGGGAAGATGAAGAATTTTAATATCTCCTGGTGAGATCATGGGACCTCTGAGTCTCTAGGCTTATTCAGTGCAGGCAGTGCATTTTGCCAGCTCCATACAGGAAACTGCAGGTATGGGAGAAGTTGGGCTCCCAGACTCCCTTTCAAGGGCAGGAGAGTGATGATGCTTTGTAGAAAGTTGGACTTTTCAGTTTGCTCTGTGCAGGACCATGAGATCTCTGTTTTCAGATGAGGGAGACTCTTTTTTACTGTCATGAGTTTATAGCAAGGTACTCTAAAGGCTTTATTTCCAGAGGTAGGGATGATGGATTGACACTTGAATAAACAGGTCTCTAGGCAGATTGTTTGGTGGGATCTAAGACTTCATTTACCCTGGGACACTGCAGCTTGCTACATCCATTCCTTGCTCAGTCCCAGCCTGTAAGCTGAGGAAGGGAGCTCACAGCCTCTGCTGTCTCTTCCAAAATGTTGTCCCAGCATACAGAGAGGGTTGGCTCCCAGAAACCTGCCCCCACCCCATCTTTATGCCCTGGAAATAAGTTTCCCTGGGAATAAGTGACTGATGGCTGCAATTACAGGATGAGATCTTTGGAACACATCCAGCCACTTCTATAGTAGAGTCGAAGAGCAGGAAAGATCTTTCAGACATCCTAAGCTGTGAGGGGGACTTTGCTTTGAACGTAAACAAGAAATGCATTTTCAGAGCACTTGGAATCCACAAGTGAAAAGGGAAGAAGAAATGAGGAAATCAAATGGTTGAATTACTAACTCATCAGAGGCCAGTAGGGATTGTGGTAATACAAGCTATATTATATTGTCAATTTGTATTGTACATTGGGAACCACAACAATCATGTTATTTTGAAATTAAGAATAACCTGGAGGGGGAAAATAAACTAACAGTATACCACATAGCTGAGAGGGAGAGAGAATTTGTACTTGGCAATAATCAATACTCATGTATGTCTTCTAATTGAGTCAGCCCAGATTTCCTCTGGGATGTGACAGTGACAACTGAACTCTTCTTCCCGTGTGACGGATTTGGTTGTGCTGTAACTGTGACTAGAGAGTGCACCAAAAATGGCTTTGGTTTGTCCTCAGCATCTGGGTGCCATCTCTGCTGGGTCCCAAATATCAACCAAGCAGGCAACACAGGGGCACCAGTGCTGTCTTGCCTGGGACAGTTGGGGGTCACAACCAAGGACGTATCACCCATCTATCTCTTCATGTCCCCAGTATTCAGCTGCAATCATGTAGAACAAGCATCTTCTAAAGAATCAAATGATCAGTTCTGGTGGCTTTCTCAACAATTTGATCCTTGTCCTGTCTCCTAAAATATTGTAAAAATACTCTGCTGCCAGAGGCACTGAGCTGCTTGGTTGATCAGCTTGAGGATCCACAGCTGAAGTGTGTATTGTTCCTTTGCAATCTGAGGTCTTTGCTTATCTGTGCAGGTCTGCAGTGGTTGTTGGATTCATGATGGAAATAATTGCAAGGACCCAGGGCTGTCATCTGGCATGTGGCCAGGGCAGACCCCAGGCACTCTTTTCTTACATCTCCATTTCTTGGCACTTCCTAGCTTGTATTACTTCCTCTGTCCCTCTGCTGTGGCTGGAGGCACATCCAGTTCAAATGAAAGGCTTCCCTTTTCCCTCTTGAAATTGCTGCTTGTGTTGCCGACTCAAGCTCTTCACTTGGTTTGCACTGGGGGATGAGTCAAAGCCCTCGCCTATTCATATTTCACATCATGTGCACGTTAATTGGTGCTTTACAACCCAGGAACTTCCTAAGGAAGCACAGATTTGGTCTCTGAACAATTTTACTACAAACACATTTCGCCCCCTTCCTTTTCCCTCTTTGTCATAGATAAGATTCTTTTTTTTCCTGGACATGAATCCATTGCCTGAGGTTTCTCAAATCTCTGCTCTGGGACAGTGAATTCTTATCTCTGAGGCAAAGTGGGAAAGGAAAAGTAGTACATGAGGGGAACTGTGACTCATGCAGAAATTGAAATGATGAAGCAGATGCTGCTATTACAAAGACCCAGAGGTGTTCAAAGACCTACTGGTGGAAAGGCAAAAGCCTGGGCTTTTCAGTCTTGAAAGCTTCTGCATTTTGAAGCTTTGAGCACCAGATGGGGGTTGCAGACTCAGGAGTGCTTTGCTTGCCTGCTAAGTCCTTTCCATGTCAGCAGCAGTGCAGCGGAGCCAGGAGCTCGACTGAAGGCAGCTGATTTAAGATCTGATTTAAGCCTAATCAATAGAAGATCTGTTAAAACTTGAAATGGTGCTGCCTTCTGCTCTGCAACAGAAACTTTAATTTACTTTTTTTTTCCTCTGAAGGGGCTGACTCTGAATGAAAGGAAATAAGGAGAAAGCATGCCTGATTTTTCTGTTTCGGTGAATGAGCTGAAGGAGGCACCTATGTGTCTGTCATCCTGAAAAGCTCCTTGTTTTGATGGAGCCTTAATGGATTTTTCAAAAGACTCTTTGAGTGCCTTGCCCAGCTCTATTGGAAACAGTTCTGTTTTGAAGCTGGCACCTTGCCATGTCTATTTATATTCAATATTGCTTTCAAAAATAGCATCAGTTCTATCTTTTCCCAATATTCAGGGCAGTGTTAGTACATAGAATGATGAGCTGGCCTTGCCTCCCCTGTGCTAGGGAAAATGCTTCAGGGAACCCAGACAAGCTGCTCTCCTCAAGGGATGGGTAAAATTCTCAAATTCTTTTGCCACACAGATAGCATTTTAGACATCACAGAAGGGAGAAAAGACCTGTAGACTAACAGGAAAGAAAAGTTTACAGTTCTTGACATGGAGACTCTCCAGCATCCCAAAGTTATCTAGTCCAGACCCTGCAAACATCCTCCGTGTCTAACCTGATTTGCTCTCACTGCAATTTAAGCCTGTGTCATCTTGTCCTGTGTGCTGCAGCTGTGCAGGACAGACTGTTCCCTTCCTCAGAAGGTTCTCTTTTAAAGACCTTAAGGACTGAATGGTTAAGCTGAGAGGGAGACAAGGTTAACATCTCTTCTCTGCTATTTGTTAAGCTATGCAAGGAGAGGACCCATTTCTCATTTGGAGCTGCAGGAGAGACCATTACCCTGTAACTGCCATTATCCCAGCTCCTTTCTGGAAGAAAAGCCATGCCTCTGTTCATTCCCACCCTGGATGTGAGCAGTTTGTGCCTCCTGCTGAAATGCAGTGCCTGGATGTTGCCCCCCACTTGCATTTCACCTCAGCGTTTGGGGCCGTTTCATCCAACTTGTTGAAATGATTTTGAATTCTAACTTTGTCCCCAAAGTGTCCTTGCCATCCCTCCCCAATCACTCTTGTCTGCATGCATAATAACGCTGCTCCTTCACCCTCACTGTGTCTTCCACGCTAAAAAAATGGAGCAAGCATGGGATGATGTGCAGCCCAGCTGCCCATACAGTCTGGGAGTCTGGATCTGCCATCCCATTTTGTGCATGTCTGGGGCCACAGTCCTTTCACTGCATGCTTGGTGCTTTCAGGAACACTAAAACAACAGGGGCAGAGCCTTGTCACCCCACAATTTGTTGGTGATGCAGCACCATTACATCCAGTGGCTGTGGAGGTGGCAAGGCAAGCAGAGGGCCCTTCCCCAGGGAGACCTCCCCTCCTCTGTAGCAGTTGGCTGCAGGATGAGTAAGGTGCCCAGTCATGTTGTGACTCCCAAGAAATCCATTATCAAAAGCCTTTTTTCCCTTTGAAGTATCCTCAACTCAGTGAGTGTGCAGCCTTATCTCTCCCTGTGCCAAATTCTCCTTAATGAGGTTTATCCAGCTTTGCCGGCATGGCTTAACATTGTCCATCCAGTCCGGCCAGAAAGGATCCTTTATTTTGCTAACATAATTAAAAGCAATAAGCGGCCCATGGTGTGCAGTGATAATGGTATTGATGCTGTAATGCCCCATAGACAGAGCTTAGGATTTAGAGAAAGTTTCATTCTGTGTGCAACGTTAGCAATTTCCCCAGCTCACTTCCTGAACAATTTCTCTTTCTATTTCACATCCTATGCTGGAATTTTGCCTCATGCAGTTTACATTAAAAATGCATTATACATGTGTTGAAAACATTGAGTTCTGTGTTGCTGGCAAGGAAGGATGCTGTTGTGTTTAAGGAGCACTCTCTGATATTATTATCACTTTTGTTTAATTTAGTAGGATTATTTTCTCTAATTCCAAAGCTGGGAAAAGACTCCTGAAAATATTCTTCCCACTAGCCAATTTTTGTATCATCCAAACCCATGTATAAGCTGACTTGCTTATGAAATGCCACATCACCAAGTTAAAATGCTGATTTCCCTCTGTTAGCTTTCTCCTGTGCTTTGGATCAAAAATATACACAGAAAAGGTAATGTCATTTAAAAGAGCTCTAAAGGGCTTGCTGCAGCATGGGGGAGCTGGGATTTATGCTAGCAACGGAGCAGTGCTAGGCTGGGGAGATATTGATGTTTCTAAACTCCACAGAAGAGTCACATGGACTGGGAAAAGTGAGACTGAACAACTGTGCACCTGTGGGGACTGGATGTTCAAATGCACTTTACCATCCTCCATAAATAAGCCTCAGAGGGATTTTCTATGGGTCTCACTGCTGTCATATCCAAGCACCTTACTGTACAAACAGAGTGTGTCA
The DNA here is from genome assembly GCA_009812075.1 of Sialia sialis. Lineage (NCBI taxonomy): Eukaryota > Metazoa > Chordata > Aves > Passeriformes > Turdidae > Sialia > Sialia sialis. The sequence goes on along the minus strand of VRYO01002014.1, from coordinate 5,025,000 downwards.
GGGAGGGGAGTTAAATCCCTGTCCCTGAGTCCCAGAGCTTTAACTACATGGACATTTCTCATCTTTGTAATAGGACTTGATCCTGCTAAACTAGAGGCCTAAAATGAGATGTAATGAGGGGGAATGTGACAGAAATGGTGAGTGTGGGTTGAAATCAGAGCACTCAAAGGAAATGAGGTATGAGAGAAAAGAGGA